>PVJS01001419.1:0-98342 GCA_004027185.1 Glis glis | reverse complement strand
TGTGGGGAAATTGGGACTCTTCTACACTGTTGGTGGGATTGCAAACTAGTTCAACCACTATGGAGATCAGTGTGGAGATTCCTCAGAAAACTGGGAATGGATCCACCATATGATCCGGCTATACCACTACTGGGTATCATACCAAAGGGATTGAATCTAGAAAACAACAGTAATATATGCATACCCATGTTCATAGCAGTACAATTCACAGTGGCCAAATTATGGAATTGGGGTCTCTAATCTCATTGGCCAGGGCTGTAGGGAGACTGTGACATGTGACTCAGGATGGAACTGTATCTCTTCCCATGTCCCTGTGGCCATCACAAAGTTAGGAGTCTGATTTCTTGCTCCTTCCTGAGCCAGCAAAGCTTCCACCAATCAGAACCTCAGGAGTGGATTTGGACTAATTGATTAGCTTGGGGAAGCCCCTGTATTGATTTTTACAACCTCCAGAAATAAATGCCATATGAATTTGACATGATTCATGTGGATGCAAATGCCAAAGAAAGTAATAAAGATTTGACACTTATTAAAAAGTGTTGCCAGAAAAATATGAGTGATTATTTTAATATAAGCACTGTGTGGCGCATATTCTCCTGCTTTTCCTTAATTTCCCCACAGATAGGCCACTGTGCATGCCATACCCTGGTGAGGCAAATAAGAAATTATATTTGGAATTAAATTTTAAAGAAAGAATTGCAGTCATTTTAATTATAAGTCACCCAGTGTGGATCTCAAGCTAGACACCCCCTGATGAATTGGGGTGCCAGCCTTGGCACGGGACTGAGATCTGAAGCAGAGAACTTGGCTTTGTGGCAGACATTTGTGCCTGTGCTCAACTCCCACAGGGAAGAGCATTTTCATTATTAATTATTATTGATTATTATTAAATGTAAAAGCAGGTTGAGAACTTTTTTTCATTCTAGCATCCTTAGGGCTTCTAGCTACATAAATCCTGTTAAACCTAATGGGATTCCTCTGATTAAAGCCCCAGACTCTGAATCAGATGATGCGCCTTAGTGCAGATGCTAAAGGAGCCCCTGAAGTCTGTTGGGTAAATAATCTATATGTTAAATAGTCATTAAGTTAGCATTAGAATGCCAAAAGACTCCTCCAGCATATGCACTGAGTCTACGTGAGGTACTAGGAATTCTGCAATAACTGGTAACCATTTTTGATTGAGGAGAGTTATCAGGAGAGTCGTTAAGTTATCATTAGAACTCCAAATGACTCCTCCAGCAGACTTACTGAATCTGTACTAGGTACTAGGAATTCTGCGATAACTAGCAACCATTTCTGATTCAAGAGAGTTGAAATAACAGGCGTGTCTTTCCTACCTTACACTCATGCTTCCTATTGTGTTTTATTTCAACTTTGAATAATTTATTTTTAAATGTGTAGTTAGTAGGGAGGCATCTGGAAAAATAGAGAGAATAAATCACTTGACTAATCTACATTTTAAAATAAAAATAAAGGCCAATTAAACTTTTAGTATATGCTAAGGACTTCCATTATAAAGGCAATATGAGAGAGATATTACTCATAATGACCTTGACCCCACTTCATCTGAAAATTTATAGAAATTTTGAAGTGTATTATTTATGACACTTTTGTTTTCTTTTTCTCTTTTATTGGTGCATTGTAATTATACATAATAGTGGGATTCATAGTTATATATTTGTACATGAACATAACATAATTTAATCAGTTTTATACCCCAGTAGTTCCCCTTTCCCTTCCCTCTTCCTTCCCCTTCTAATTTTAGCTATTGGTACCACAATCCACCCTGTTATTCTTCCCTTCTCCCATTCTCAACCAAAGTAGGAATCACTAATTATCCAGGCATCATTTCCTGTTGACCTTGGATATGACCTTGTTTACCTTTCACCCAGTACTCCAGCCCAACATTGTCCATGTAGAGGATTGACTCTTGGTGTAAAAGCATTTTCCAATTCATTCTATTATCTTCTTTCATGCTCTATATCTCTGATTGGTCCCTGAGTCTGGTGGATTCTACCTTCAATACACCTATTTCTTGAGTCAGTTTCTTCCTATCTTACTTGTTGCCACCTACCTTAGAGACTCTTCAAAGTCTCCCCATCTTTTGTGGAAGGTTCAATCTCCTTGACCTGATAGTAAAGATTCCTGGTGATCTGATCTCTTCTAACTCTCCAGTCTCACCTGTAGTCAACCCTGTCTGTACACTGTTTTCTAAGCAGTTCTCAACTAATTGTAGCTCTTTAAGTTCAGCAGTGGTTTCAAGCCACTGTGCTTTGCTAGGAACACCTTCCCTTCCAAGCAGGCGCCTCCCTACTCCACATTCAACTTCTCTATGAAGCTCTTCCTGTCTATGCCCTGGATGGACTTACTCTTCTCCTTTGTGTTATTAATGTTCAGATTACAGCCATATCATGTTGTTGCCCTGAGCCAAGTCCCTTGCTATTGAGGATGCTAAATTTATTTTGTTTTTTTGTTTGTTTTTTCTACAAATATTTTAAGATGCAATGATACTTTTTTTTTTAATCCAAGAGAATTAAAAACATACATCTATACAATCAAGTGTAGGGGATACTAAATTTGGTCTATTTAAGATGACGGCCACCAGACCTCACCATTGTCCATTTCTCAATTTGCAATAGTAAGAGATCTATGGGGTAGCACTTTGTAACTGTGTGAATGTCCTATTACCATCAATATTTAACCAAGAGGCTTAACAGATGCTGATAATCCTTGCCCAACCCATTACAACTGAATTTGAAAAATGGTGATTTTCTACTTCTATATTTCTTACATTTATTAGCTAATGTTATTATGAAAAGCATGACTTTGTCTCTGTTTCTTTCTATTTCTAAATTGAGTATTTTAAAAAAAGATTCAGTGTATTATAATTCATTATCGTTATTTCTGAGATTTAAATTATTCTAACTTTGGCCAGTAGGGACTTAGGTCCTGGTGTGGCCCCAGTACACTTGAGCATCATCTTGCACAAGAGGTACCAAGTTCATCTCATACTGTCTTTGCTCCAGATGTGGACCAGTCTTTTCTCTGGCTGCTTTTAGTGGGAATGGTCCATACAATCCAAGTTATGAAGGCTACTGGGTATCATTGCTTCCAGGCCCTTTCAGTAGAAGGATCCAAGAAATATATATTTTTAAAAGACAAATTAATATTAGAATTTTCTATTCAAATTTAGCTTAATTTCCCTTGCACTTTTTTCTTTATCTTATTTTATGTTGCATATATATTTCTTTTCTCTTACAGTAAACATCTTAGTTCTAATATTAATATATTTACTTTATGCTACTATGTACATAAGAGTTTCAGAATTACGATGCCCATTTAATACTCACAATAACCCTTTTTAAATAAGTTTCCAGGATTGTTTGTAGTTTTTTTAATGAATTTTTTTGAAATATGATAGATTCACAAGAAGTTGAAAAAATGTACAGAAAGGTCCTGTATACCCTTCACCATAGTTGCCCCATGGTTATGTCTTGCTTAGCTTATACTAAAAAATTAAGACCAGGAAATTAACATTAGTACAACCCACAGAACTTAGTCACATGTCACCAGTTCCATGTGCATTCATTAGTGTATGCATGTGCATACGTGCGTATGTGCATGTGTATGTAGCTCTATGCTATTTTGTCACAGGTGTAGATTTCTACAACCCCAATACAATCAAGATTCAGAACTGTTCCATTACTACATGACTCCCTCTTTTACACTTGTTTGTCTTAGAATATATCCCTCTCATTATCTGTAATCAGAGAATCGTGCTCACAAGTTACCTGAAGTCTTTCTTTATATGCTTATTTCATTGATTTAATTTTGACTAATTGATCAATACAATTTCATTTCTTCTGTTTATCTTCAATTTTAAGGCTTATTTTTCTCATCCCTTCAGTCTAACTTGTTACAAATGCAGGAGTACAGAAAGATATGTTTGGAGTTCCTATTCCCATCCTTATCTTCCCCAACCCATTCCCATTCTATTTCATCCCCTTGAAGGATCCTGGAGTTCCCAGGCACTGAGAGCCCCACCTTCCCTTGCTGGTTCCTAAGCCTGCCCCCCCATCTCAGGAAATAGTCCCTTCATAAAACTCAGTCCAATAAACCCATTGCTGTAGATCATCCACTTTCTGTCTAAGAGCCAACCCTGTGTAGTCCTCTGTCAGGTCACTGGTCTTTCAGGACAGGGCCCCCCAGCTTGGAGTCTCACACTGTGATCTTTCTCCATGATACATTATCCACTCAAGAAGTGGAACCATTTTTCCATCAACTCCTGATGCTCCAGCTGATTTCAAGACCTCCTGAGGTGATGTGTGTCATCTACTTACCTATCTGTAATCCTTGTCATCTCTTGATTTATAATGTTGGCATATGAACTTATATATTTTATATGTATTTATGCATTTGTATATATGATATATATATTTTATGTCTTTATAGATGCCTATGTATTATGCATTTATATGATTTATAATTTCAGCATGTATCTGTGAGATGCTGTTTTTTGTGTTTTTAATAAAATAAGAAGCGGCCGATTTCTCCAATTTGTCATTTTTTGTTTAATCATAAAATTTTAAATCTGCACATAAATCAAAGATAATTTCCATAATTCCTTGCAGCAATTCATTTGCAAGATCATTTGTTGATGTCTATTTTACTCTAAGCATGCATTATCTCATGGGGTCCATTGGTATCCCATCAATCATGCACCATTATATAAAGAATACTCTTGGCAAAGCAGATCGGGAAAACACTGATAGAGTACAATCATAATGCCTTAACTATGTGGATGATCTCTGAGTCATATGCAGTAGCCAAAGTTCTTCACCCCTTCCTGGGCCTCTGTGTTTCTAAGACTCGCAGGATTTTATCAGGGAATAGGGACACCCCATTGCCTGCCTTCACAGTGGCACACATCCACTTCTCAGAAGTAGTCTGGAAATCTGGATGATGCTCTAGCTCACTCTTTCCTGGGTGTTGACTTCAGGCAAAGTTAACCTCCTTAATCCTCATTTCTCCTGTGCAAACTAGGCACCATAATACCTTCCTGGTGACCTCAACAGACTTTGGCTGGTTCTCAAGAAACTGAAAGATTTGAAGTGTCAAAAAGCTGATATAAGTCCCCTGTAAATTTACAGAAAATGCATCACCTTGACAGAATTGAGTGGACAAATCAAGGAAACAACCACTTTATTTATTCATTTTTTTCCTAAGGAATAAGTTATGAATTGACCCCACTTGTTATTCTAGCCTTGTGGGAAGAAATTCGATTTTCTTTCATTTTAACGAATTTGAATTTGAGTACCGGCCACATGTGCCAGGTATGGTGGGGGAAGAGATAAACGAGAAGCTAGTTCATACACCCTGTCCTTGGGAGCTCATAGCCCAGTTTGGAAGCCACTAATAGGAGCTGATAATGGTAAGAACAACCAAAGTATCTACAAAGTACTCTGGGAGCATGGATGAAGGAGCAAGGTATCCTACCTGGGAACAAGAAGAATTGTAGGAAAGTTTTGCATTTGATGCTCTTATGTCCACTCATTTATTCATTCAGTGCATCTCGAGTGAGCCTTGGCTTTGCTCTAGGCACTGTGCTCAGTGCTGGGAACAGCAATGAACAAGTCAGATGGTATCTGCTTTCAGAGGCTGAAAGGCTAGTGGGACAGGCAAATATTATCCAAGCATCCTGCCAGGATAGAACTATAACCTATAATACGTATACAGGAAGAGAAGTTTAGGGTACTCTGGCAGTCCAACTGACTTGGCATGGTGGTTCATGGAAAAAAAAAAAGAGTTGACCCAGCACTGTGGTTCAGAAAAGGCTTTCCTTAAGATATAATACACAGGCTATTATGATTTAGATTTATATGTCCTTCAAAGCTCCTGTGTTAAGCTGTGTAGTCAGTTCGGAGGCAGGACATGGCTGGAGGTAGGTCTCTAAGTGCATACTCTTGGGGACTGTCTAAGTCCCTGTGCCCTCCAACCTCTTTTTCTCTGTTCCTGCTGCCATGAGCTGAGCATGACCTGTCTCTCTGCTTCCAGCTGCTATGATGTGATATGTCCCTCCACCGTACTGCTCCACTCTGGTTCCTCCTTGAAGCAGGCTGACTATGGATTAAACCTCTAAACAGTGAGCCCAAAGAAACCTTTTCTCCTCTAAGTTGTGCTTACCAGGTGTTTTGGTCACAGCATCGGAAAAGCTGACTAAAACATGGGCTGAGGTCTGAGGATATGAAGGAGTGAGGGAGTGGGACGAGCAGAAGAAAGACAAGCCCATGCAGAGACACTGAGACACAGTGGGAGCTATCTTGAGACACAGGACTAGAAGCCCCTCAAAGGGTTCCTAGTCTAAGGACTCATCTTATTTGCTGCCCCTTTTTCTATGATCTCTTCTCAGACCACCAGCTAGGACAACACTGAACATCATTTTTGAGACATCCTGCATCATTCCAGCTATGTCTCCTTTTACTGGATGCATACAAAGTCACTTCCCAGAAAATAAGTAATAAGCAGGAAAGTTGAGAAGAGCAGGAAATACGTCTCTCAGTAGTAGAAGTTCAGGGACCTTTTCTCTTAAGCTAATATAATGTGACTCAGCTCCAAGATCCTGACGTCTGTTTCTGGTTTATGATTCTAAGTAGAAAGATCGTGAGTAGGCACCACAGAGGAGAGATCTGTCCCTGGATCAATCTCCCATGGCAGGGGGTGATAACACATGTAAGGAGTGTACCCTGGGCCAGACATGGCCCAGAGTGCTTTGGGAATGTATCTCATTTAATCCTCAGAGTAACTCCAAAGTAGGTACTATTATAATACTCCTTTTACAGAGGGAAAAGTAAGATACAGTACAGGTAAGCAACTTGCCAGGGTCACAGCTGGTAAGAGAAATAGCCAGGCTTTGAATTTGAAACGTCTGATTATAGACACTAGGCTCTTAATCACTGTTACCTGGAGGCTACCCCCACAAAGACAAGGCATGAAGCTCTTTTCTATATTGAAATCACTTTTCAGAAAAGGAAAGGTTATTATGGGTCAGACAGATAACTACAGACTTATTTATTATATATTCCAGCTCAGGTCATTTTTCCTCTTGCTTCTTAAGTTTTCTACCCCTGTTTCCAGCTGTCAGGACTATAGCCCAGAATAAAACAGAAATCTAGCTGATTGAGTGGTATACTAACAAATGCATGTACAGAAATACCCAGAAAGCATGGCATGCATACTTTCCCAGTTAGATGTATGTCATTCTCTTTCCAATGAATTTATAAAATTACTAACCAAAAGAGTGCAGCAATTTCAGATGCTTTCCATTTCCATCAGTTCCACAATGTCCTCTAGCACTTGGTGTTTGGCTCATGCCATTGCAGAATGTGGTCATGTCTTCATCACTTCCCCCTTGCATCTGCCTGCAAAGAATTTTCTTCACTTTGTCTTTAATTCATGGTGCAGAGAATTATTGCCTCATTAGTTGGAAAGACTTGAGCAGGTCCTTTAGGGATAACACCATTTCTAATTATTTTTCTGTCAGAGAATGACAAGGAAGCAAACACGATTGCCTGCAAAAAAAGAAATTTCCAAGTGTTTACTGTAGCCTCCTTGGTCACAAGTGCTATTTCTTCTTAGGCAGTGAGAGGTGTTGGTAGATGGATCCCATTGTCTAGCTCAGAATATGGGGTCAACTACTCCTTTTCCTTTGGAAACTTGCTCTTTTGAGAGAACTTTTGGACATATAGGGGTAAGGAATGGACCACATCCTTAAAGAGTAAGCTGGTCCAGCTTAAACCCATAATCTAGCATCAGAATATTGAAATCAAGAGGAGACATGACATCAGGGAAGAAGAGAAAATAGTTTCCATTACATGGATGCAGTTCACCACTATGGAAATACCTAGAAATTTTAATGGGGTCTGGGAATTCAGATAATTGTGAATGGAAAGGAACTCCGACAAACATACTTTTATTTTCACTCCATTTTCAAGTGTTATGGAAATAGCAACTACAACTATTATGTAAAAGAATTTTTATATAAATAACATCATATTGGAAGTCCTAGCCAATGTAAAAAGGAAAGAAGAAATAAAAAGCATATAATTTGGACAGAAAAAAGTTGTCAATATTCACAGATGACATGATTTTCTATGTAGAAAAACTCAAGGATTTTGAAAAACAAAACAAACAAAAAACCCTCCCAGAATCAAGATGTGAGTTTAACAATATCCCAAGATCAATGTCAACCTACAAAAATAAAATTATGCTTCTGTATAGTGGCAATGAACCACTGTAATGCAAATTTAAAAAATATACAAGTATTTACACTAGATTTGTGAGAAAATACAGATGAAACAAAATAAATGAGACTTAATTACATGGAGAGACAGTGTGTTCATGGATCAAAAGCCTCAACATAACAAGATGTCAATAGGATTTCTTGTAGGTACAGACAAATAATTTTAAAATTCATACGGAAAGACAAATGAGGTAAAACAATGTTGAAAAGAGAATAAAGTGGGAAAAATCTTACTAATGCATTTTAAAGACTTACTATAAAGTTATAGTAATCAAGTATAGAGATAAACACATAAACTACTAAAATTGAATAAACCCCAGAAATAAACCCATACAAATATAGCCAATTGATTTTATAGTTTTATTTTATTTGTGATTGATACATTACAAATTTATGGGGTAAAATGTGATGCTTCAATACCTACATACATGACCAATCGATTTTTTATAAAGATGCAAAGTAGCATAATAGAGAAAGGATAGTCTTTCCAACAAATTGCATTATAACAATTAGTCATGTACATGCCAATAAAAAAGAATCTCCATCTAACTCTTACCTTTTTTACAAAATTAACTTCCAAATGAATTATAGATCTAAATATAAGAGTATAAACCTAAGATAAAATATTTGTGATCAGGGGTTAGGCAAAGAGTTCTTTAACATGATACCAAAAGTAAGATATACTTTATTAAAAATTTAAACTCTATATTTTTGACAAACATTGTAAAGAGAATGAAGAAATGAGCTACAGACTGGGAGAAAATATTTACAAATCACTTATCTACAAAGGATTTATATCTAGGTTATATTACAAACTTTCAACTATCAATAGTAAAAAAAAAAAAAAAACAGCCAACCTAATTTAAAATGGGCAAGATACTTGAACAGACACTTTACAAAGATGATATACAGAGGGCAATTAAACACATGAGAAGAGTCTTAATATCATTAGATGGTCAGGAAAGGCAAATTAAAATCATGATACCAATGCATTCCTTTTAGAATGTGAAAAAACAAAACAACAAAAACAACAAACATTGACACAAGTGCTGGAAAGCAACTGGAACTCCGATACATTGCTGCTTGGAATGCAAAATAGTATAGCTACTCTGGAATACAGTTTGCAGCTTCTTATAAAGTTAAGTATACACTTAGCATATGACCCCCGAAGTCTTACTCCTTTGTATTTACCCTAGGGAAATGAAAAGTTGTATTAACTCAAAAACCTGTATACTACTATTCTATCTATAGTAGCCCCAAACTAACAACAATATAAATGTCCTTCAGTGGGTATATGGATGAACATATTGTGGTATATCATACAATGGCATACTACTCAGCAGTAAAATGGAATGAACTACTGATAGATGCAACAACTTGGATGAATCTCAAAGTCATTCCTGTGAGTGGAAGAAGCCAGTGTCAGAGGTTATGTGCTATAGAGCTCCATTTATGTGATGTTTAGCAAAAGACAAAGCTATAGTAGAGAACTCATCAGCGTGTGCCAGGATTTGAGGGTGGGCAGGGTATGGCTACAAGGGAGAGTATGAGAGTATTTTGTTGGGGTGATGGAACTGTTTTGTTTTCTGATTATGGTGGTCATCTACATTATTCCCGGTCATCTAGATTATGGTGTCATTGATCAACTTTGGTGATACAGAAGAATGAGTTCCCAACTTGGGGGAAGAAAATTATTATTGTTTCTTGCTATTTCACTAATTTATTTATACTGATAGAATCATCAGAATTCCGCATATACCCTTTTTCAGTGTTATTGCCAAGGATGTTTTTGTTTCCTACAACATCCTTGACAAGAACACTCCACCTGGGCTGGGGAGGTAGCTCAGTGGTAGAGTACTTGCCTTGCATGTGTGAGACCCTGGGTACAATCTTAGCATCATAAAAACAAAACGACAAATATACAAAACATGCTCCACGTGTTATCTGAGAATGGCCTCTGTTTACAGAGCCTCTCTACTCGGCTTGTGAGCACGCCGAGTTCTCTGAGCAGAGGTCACCTTCTTATTTCAGCGCTTCACTGCAGAGATGGAGTAAATGCACACATGGTTCTGATAACGTAGAATAGAAGAAATAAAATTTTAGGTAGAAAGGAGACAAGCTTGCCTTGCAGGCTTGCTTAGGACATGCCAAAAAGTAGCAAGACCCGTATCTTTAAAAACACAATGGGCTAGCTTCACATCCGAAATTCCCGAAGCATTAGTTTTGGAAGAGAAAGAACTTCACCTTCCACCAGAACTCCAAAAGATCACACCTGTTGTGACACTCAGCTGGCCACCCGCTGGCCAGCAGGCTCCTTGTCTCCACTTTTCTCTGCTCCGGGAAGACCTGTCCCTAAGGAAGCAACATCTTCTGCCTGAGGAAAGATTTCAAAGAAAGGAGGCATTTTCCCGCCGAGTACCTCTAACCAACCGCCTCCCCATTTTCCAGTGCCTATAAGAAGAGACTGTAAGAATTCGGGGCTGCTGCTCTCACATCTTGAGGTGGCCCGCGTCTCCCTGAATGTGTTTCCTTTTTCCTTGAATTAAACCTCTGTCTTTCTCTGACTGGCACATGTTGAAATTCTTTTCTACACAGACCCAAGGACCCAGGGGACCCCAAATTGAGCTTCCCTTTCCTAGGTGGGGGAACTCCTTAGGACTCTCTGCAGAGCTATCGAGCTCACCCTGACAGTTCCAATGACTTTTCCTGAAAGAATAGTTATCTAATTTCAGTCTGAAACATAGTGCCCCATGGGGAGCAGAATCATCAAATTACAATGGCAGTCCAATGTGCCAGTAGTAACCACTCGTTCCTCAATCCATAGCCTCCTCGTATCATTTTTTGTTTTTCACCTTTATGTCCAGCATGCTTGAGGCTACAAGTGCTCAAACTCAGATGTACTTGTTCTGAGCAAATAATCTTCGGGGTTTAGGTTTGTTCTCTGCTGACTTCAGCCAGGGCTTCTAGCATCTTCCAGTATACTCAGAGATCTTTGCCGTAGCTAAAAAGAGAATCCCAGTACCCAAATCCCACCCTAGGTTGCGTATTTAATTTCATGTCTCCCTCTTCGGTTAATCTGTACATTGCAACTATTTGATGGTCATGTATAATCATACTAAGAGAGAGGAAGGGCATATAAAGGGTAAGGTAACTTTAGAAAACCTATCGATGATGTGCCCGTGGTAATTTAAAAGAATTCTGTATTTGTTTTTCTTTCCAAATACTCCCCTTCTTTTCTTCTCCCTTTCTTGCTTTCCTTTTTTCTCTTTTTACCTTCCTTCCTTTGTTTCCTTTCCTTTTTTTTCTTTTCTTCTTCTTTTTTTGTTTGTGTATGTGTGTGGTACTGGGGATTGAAGTCGGGGGCATTCTATCTCTGAGCTCCACCTTCAGCCCTATTTTATTTTGAAGCAAGGTCTCACTAGGTTGATGAGAGTTTCACTACTTGCTGAGGCTGTTCTTGAACCTTCAATCCTCCTGTTTCAGCCTCCCAAGTACTGGGATTACAGATGTGCACCACCACGCCCGACTTTTATCTTCCTTTATAAATATATTACAGATGAGAATGGCCCTGAACTGAAAGCATTTTTGAGAAGTGATTGTTAATACCTTTTAAATAGCTGGTCTAGTTTCTGGATTCCTCTTCTCACTAAATGGACATTTAGGTACAGCTAATCCTTGAGTATGTGTTTACTCTTTGATGCTTTTGAGAAAGATTAAGAAACATGGGGCAGGGGCTAAGGAACTCTGCTTTTCTAAAGCTTGGCACTTCTGATCTCCAATGCATATTTTATCTAGGTCATCTTCAGTTTGTAAGATGCCAAAGACGCAAGCTTGAACAATGCCCAGGTGACTGGGCAATACAGCATCATGTTCATGCTTTTGAAGTACAGAACATCTGTTTACTCAATTTAATAGCCATGGTCATGATCCCGACACGACTCGTGTTCCATGCTCAGAGAAGAATTTGGAAGCGATGGCCCAAAAGAGGGTGAAATGCATTTCTCCGGCTGAGTGGTCGTGCTGAGTCCAGGCCCACCGTGGTGGGGCCAACTTGCTTCTTTTTGCCTGATGCTTCTAGGCTCAGTTGGACTCGAAAACCATTTTTTGAAGGTTGTATTTTCTATTGACTATTGAGCTATTTTATAATCAGAGAGGAAACAGCAAACATAGAGTCCCACTCAACACAGTTTTTTTTTCAAGTATATTCCTCCTCCGGGTTCTTATTGTTGAACAGATAGTTTTTTATGAAAACTGCAATCATTATGCACTATAGAACACATATTGACTTTGTTTTCTCTTTTAAAATGAAAGTCCATTCTTACTGTCAAAATGTTGCCTACCATTGTACAAGTGTACACAATGCAAAGAAGTAGAGAGAAGAAAGTTAAAAATAACCTCTTAAGATTGTACCACCTACAGAAAACAATTTTCGATGTTTTCATGAACAGTAGATGGCATTTAAAAAGCCATCCTGGATTATGTGTAGTTGAGCGAGGGCTTGTGGAGGTGTTGTGGGCAGAAGAAGAACAAGCAAAATTACCGTTAAGATTTTCCCCAGTTAAGAAGCAGCAAGTAAACCACATGTCCAGAGGAGAGAGAGAAGTTGAGAGTCTGGTGGTATGTGTGTGTGAGAAAGAGGTTAGGAGGTAGCATGGCATGGTACTGGAAATGGACCAAGGTAGGTAAATCCAGACAGCAAATTCAGTTGGCACAGAAGAAGGGGCAGCTTGTGAAGACAGGCCTTTTCTCTTTGTGGAGGTTTCTTAAGTCTGATACAGCCAATAGTGTCCATCGATGATGGCTAGACCATGTTTGCTCACAAACAATTTAACATTTTGAGGTGTAGCTTCCAAACTACTTTTTGCTAAAGTCTATTTATTGAAACTGCTAGTTAAAATGCAATGAAAAATTTTCAAATGGGTTTGTCTATATCTACATGTGTTTGTGTATATATGTGTGTGTGTGTTTTCATGGCTGAACCAATCAAGAGATACAGATCTGTGGCTTTGGTCTTCAGTAGGGAAATGACTAAAGTTCACACAGTTTGTCAATTTCACCCGAATGCATAGAACTCAAGCACCCTTCACTCCCAGTCAAATCCCAGACATATCTATTTGGGGTTGTTCTTGAGTCCAGAGAGAGACTATAACCTCCTTTGCTGATAAACCCAAATCCTGGATATAAAATCATTGATCCATTATGATTTGTTGTAATCCATGGAGGCCAAGAAGCAGAAACCCAGAATGCTCACTTGGAATACTAAGTAGGTTTGTTTAACTCTTTTTTTTCTTCCTTTCCCCCAGGAGGCTCTGGCTGCTAAGTCACAAGAAGCATAATAAACACATCCACACCATAGATTTAATCAATTTCAGAGTCTCTGGTCTGTTTGCTGACTAGTTTGATTGCATTGAATTTCCTCAGCAGGTTGGGAGGGGGAATGGTGGCTTATAGCCCAGAAATGATCCTGACTCCTTGCATGAAAGTCTCATCCTTTGTTTGTGACAAATGCAGTAAAGATTAGTTTTGTAACTCCAGGGAATGTCTTCTTGTCTGCTGGATGCCCCCAGACAATAGAGTTTTATCACACCAAATCACCATAATAATGATCATTGCCAGTGTTTCCCCTGGACAAATAGCTGCTTTTTTGACTAAGCCTGCCTTTCAGGGTAAATGGTTAAAGACCTGTTTGTCTCAGGTCATTAACAACTTAGCAGATGAATAGTTCTATTCAATACATATATTTGCTGATGTAGACAGTTATAAATTCACATAACTGAAGGAGGCAGTTTTCATTTGGAGCCCCCACTGAGCATCTTGTGTTATTGATGCTTGCCAAACAAAATAAAACCTTTTCAACTGCTTGGCAAGAGGTGGGGTTAGCTTATTAGGTACTTCCCAGCCCCAGTATTCTTCTCTGGTTACTCTGAAGTCAGAATTTTTAAACTCAGGAGTAAGCAGACCTCATAGGATTGCCCTGAGTCCAGAAAGAACTCTGTCTGACAGAGAGACACAGAGACAGAGACAGAGGGACCATTGTTCAGCTGACCATGTGTGGCTCTCTACAAAGTCCCCTTTACAAGGAAAGGGGACTTGAGTTAGGAAAAAATAAGAAACCATGGAACCAGAGAAGGAAAGGCTCATAAAGAGTGAGAAGCCGGGCGTGGTGGCGCAGGCTTGTAATCCCAGTACTTGGGAGGCTGAGACCTGAGGATCCTGGTTCTTGGCCAGCCTCAGCTACTTAGTGAGGCCCTCTGCAACTTAGTGAGACCCGGTTTCAAAATAAAGAATAAAAAATAGGGCCAGGGGTAGAAGCCCCTGGGTTCAATCCCTGGTACCGCAAAAAAAAAAAAAAAAAAGAGTGAGATCTTCCCAAGTTACTGTTGAATGATGGGCAAGGAACAGAAAATTCGAAACCCCAACTTAGTTAAGGTGAGGCTTTATGACCGCAGGGCTACCTCTCTCCAGCAAGACAGAAAAATGGCAGCCCCTTGTACAATTCACTGTTTCCTTTTATAGAGAGCAAGCAGAGTTTGCGGGGTATGCTCTAAATCGACCAATCATAGTAAATTTTCCTTATTTAGAAGCAAGGGGGTAGGTCTAGGGGTGTGGGCTGAGCACACAGGTAGGGGTCGGTTTGGGTGGTAAGGGCAGGAATTGGTTTCTCTCGGGCGTTGTCCTAGGTGCCATAAGGGCAGGAGCTGGTTTTGTCCTTGGGGAACTGGCTTTGTCCTTGGGGCAGGGAGTTTAATTTTAGGGTAGAAAATGAGGCTAAAAAATTACTTTTAGGGCATGTTATCACATTACCATTAAGGAAATTTCCTCCAAGAAAAGAATCATGCCATTCCTAAGGTCACACGATTAATCTAAGTGGGGGTAAAACAAGGGTCCGCACACCCGCTTTTTTGAGGTGTGCATTTCCCACCCTACTATCCTTTATATCAGTTCTTTTGGGCTAAGGTGATGGTCTCCACAAAGAACCTGTTAAAAAGTAAAAGCTTCTTGGGAGACAACAAACTTGAATGTCTTATCCTTCTAATCAAGCAGTTAATAAGAGTTATTTTACCTGGGAAATTACCAATGAGAGCCCAGCCAAAACTCTAATGAGGAACCTTCTGAACTTCTGTTGAAATTGGATACATCCCAAACTTCTGAGACCAATGCCAAGAGAATGATCCAAACCTTGGGAACTATGCCCTTGTGGACAACCGGCTTTGCTGGTCTAAGAGCCTCCTTCCTTTCTGCAGTACCTAGTGCTTTTCACCAACCTTGTTCTCTTGTTCTTTTGAAGTTCCCCATCTCCCCCTTGGAATGATCCTTAGCTTCTCTGATTTCCTATTTCTGATTTTCCTTCCCTCCATATCAGGCTTTCTCCCTACCTTGGGATCAGTTCTGTTCTTGATGAGGGACATTTGGAAAGAATTCAGCAACTCACCACCCCCTAGTCAGCCTGGCCAATTTTAGGCCTGGCTTTAATAACTGTCATGGTGACCCAGACCCTTACCAGCAGGTGGAGAACAATAAGATAGCTGCATTTACCTTTTTCAAGAGTCCAGCTACTCCTTACTGACTCAGGGTTTTGCCTCAGATGGGATTTCCCTCCACAGGGGATTCTGTGACTGGAGAATGAGGTAGGACTTCTACTTGGCCCAGTCTGTCCACAGCTTGAAAGACAGATGGCTGAGATAGATGGAGCTGGAGGAGACAAGTAGCTGAGCAGCCAGGAAGTCCCATGCAGGGAGTGAAGAAGACAGATTTTAAGACTAAATGTCCTTGGATCTCCACTCTCAGGAAACCCAGAGCATGCTCAGCAATTACCAAGGGGAAAAACATCTTTGACATCTCTTTTGATGAACAGGGACTCAGAGGTGGTCATTAGCCAGAGAGCTAGGGGATCCATCCTAGCCATTCTCTCTACTGAGAAGCCAATGACTTACCACAGAGAATGTCAATAAAAAGATTAACACAAGAAAGTCTGTAATCAGTTTGGAGCCTTCTGATTGTAGTTTAGCCTTTTTGTAAAAATGTCTTTTTTTTTGTTTGTTTGGCACTCTTTATTTCAAGCTGAGGCTGGAAGGTTCCGTGCTGACAGAAAAGGCCATCTAGCAAGGTTATCATTATTATTATTATTTGTTTAATGGTGAGAGGTAAATGGCTCACTTTGGCCGACTCCAGAGGTTTGCATAATTCAACTGATGATCTGAACTTCGAAGTGGCCACCCAAGGACCTTGAAACAAAATGACAAGCAACCACAAAGCAAGGGTCACCGTCACTTCTCAGTAACAGCCTATCTGGGTGGCTTTTTGTATTTGAGGAAAGGACAGAACTAACGCAAAAGGGGTTCAGAGAGTTCCACTCCTAATGAGCATGAGGGAGGGGAGCAGGGAACAGAGTTTTACAAGCTATATGCTGATGGTGTTTTCTAGAACATCTTATTTCTGATGTGGCCCTATTAAAAGAATCAGTTTTGTTCCCCCACATATCAAATAAAGGACATTAAGTGTCTCTGTATAATAGATGATCTTTCTCCATAATAATGCTATAGACTAAACCACTCCAAGACTCGGTGGCTTAAAATAATCACCTATTGGTTGTGAGCATAGCAACCAGCTACAGATGACAATGTGAGTCCACAGGATAGCAATGAGGCTGAGCTTGGATGGATGCTTCTTCCGGTACCAGCCAGAATCCCTACCATGCATGGGCTTGATTGACTGTGCCTCATCTAAGTACAGTCCTAGATCCCAGCAAGGGTGGCTGGGATGACCGGGCCCTCTCGCCGTGTGACTCTCGCTTGCCTCCAGCAGGCTGGCTCAGGCATATTCTCATAGCACTTATAGAAAAGCAAGGGTGGAAAAAAATGTGCAAGGGCTTCCACAAATTTCTGCTTGTGTTAAGTTTGGTTACTGTGTCAAAGAAAGATATGCTCAAACTGAGAGACCATGTGGGAAGGCACTCCCAGAGGCGTGAGGCAGGGAGGCCATTAATTCTCGCCACTAATGCAGTCATTCTACAACACCCTAGGAAAATCCAGCTTGGTCAGTGATGTCACTGCCAAATCCTTGCCAGCTTTAGGATATTGATGACGTTTAGACAAATTGCACCTGTGGGCGATCTGGTCTCCATCACGTTGAACACTGAGAAGCTGGGTTTCCCAAGGGAACCCTCGTTCTTTCCCACTCTTTCTTCCTGATTTGACTCTAATTGGTTTTCAGTCCTAACAGCAGCTTCTGACTAATGGAGCCGCCACTGGAGTCAGAGCTCAAATCCAGAGCCCCTTCCCTCACCATGCAACTTTAGCTTCCTTTCCCATTGTGTTTGAGGGAGAAGATGAATGTGCCTAGAAGCCTTGAGAAGAAGGGGCTAAGCTGTTTCAAAATAAAAGGGATTATAGATGTGTGCCACCACACCTAGCTGTTGGTCTCTTTTTTTTTTTTTTTTTTTGCGGTACCGGGGATTGAACCCAGGGGCGTTCTTCCTCTGCGCTACGCCCCCGGCCCTATTTTTTATACTTTATTTTGAAACCGGGTCTCACGAAGTTGCAGAGGGCCTCACTAAGTAGAGAGAGAGAGAGAGAGAGAGAGAGAGCTGAGACTGGCCACGAACCCGGATCCTCCGGTCTCCGCCTCCCAAAGTACTGGGATTACAAGCGTGCGCCACCACGCCCGGCTGTGGTCTCTTCTTAATAAGAGATTGTGAAAGACTTTATTTTCTGAGCAATGTACTTAGGAAACAAAAAGATTCTTTATCTCAGCAGAATAATTTATGTGTTAATGTTTTCATTTTCATGACTTTGATTATTAGAGTAAATAAAGTTTTCTCAATGTTGAAAAAAAAGAAGGGGCTAAGCTGAAGATCGCAGTGTGAGGAAAAGACTGCCCTGTAAGCTCTCTGGAGACTGAAGAATCTGAAGTGCAGGTTCCCAGAGAAGGAGGGGCTGAGAGATCAGACCCTCCTTGGCAGCGATCCCCATGCCTGGTGTCATCGTAATGTATTCAAGGAACCTCAAGTTATGGATTTAAGTCTCTTGAGTCTGCTGCTCTTGTTTAGCCTGAATGATATATAATAGCAAAGCTGCGCAAAGTATCTGGGTCCACAAAATCAAGGGAGAGAACTGATTATGTAATGTGACTCCTTATCTCTCACTCTTCTTCCCCTGCTCTGCAAGGTGACTTTCCCCTTGGTACACTCCTCAAAGATACAGCCCTCAGCGTCCCTTCCCAGTTTCTCTTACTCAGATTAGATGTTGAGTTGGTTCTGTCCTCTTATCCTAATTTGCTACTTTCCTTCCACCAAGGGTAGAGGCCATTCTATCATTGTTCACCTTCCTCTATCCTCGGTTTCCATCCCTTTCAAGACAGGATTTGCCCCTTTATTCCCAGAAAAGCACTTCGTGGCTATTTCCCCCACATAAGCAAGAGGCAGTGATATAGTAGTTATATCCTCTGATATTGTCCTGAGCAAAGAGGGGAAAGGTAGAAAAAAAGAAATAAATAATACTTGAATCTTAGGAATTTGATGTCACTAGAGGCTCACAAATATCTATCAAGAATTATTTACTCTATTCCTCACTGCATTATAGAAGAGGAGCTTAAAACTGAGAAGGATAAAGGATTCTACATGTAGATATAAGCCAATTTGTTATGGAGCTCAGACTCAAGTCTCCTGATTCCCAGCTCTGAACTGGAAATGAATGTCATTGTTGATTATTATGATGGATAATGTCACTATGCATCAAATATTGACATTCAGAGATAACGAAGTCTTCCCAGATTTGGTAACGTTCAAACAAAAGAACCATTGTAACAGGGAAGGATTGGGTTAAATGGCCTCTGAGGTCCTTTCTAACCCTGAGACTCATAGACACTGAGTTCAGTTCCTCAATTTACAGATGATGCAAGCAAGAAAAGTTAAACAAGTTGCCCATACCCTGTTAGCCTCAGCTGTGATACACAATCTGGTATTTCTCTGCACTTCGTGTCTTACGGTATCTCACCTACATGGAAGCCTGCTGTCTTGAGACTTTCCCATCTAGACTAAGTTCACATTTCCTTAGTCCAAGTGCTCTACAGCAGGAGAAAAGATCCTATGCTCCTCATTGCATTTGCTGGATTCATTTAAATTGACCTAGGGGCCAGGAACCCATTGTTTAATATTTGCTCTGAAATTACCCAGAAACATTAGACCCCAGTTTTTAAATCATTAAACCAATTGATTTTTTTCTTTTGCTTATTCTCAATTCCCTTGGAAGAAATACTAAGAAAAAAGCATTTTTGAAAGGATGAAACATCTTGCATTCCTTTCTCAAAAGATGGATTTTTCATCTCTAAAGATCCTCTTTCAATTGTTTAAAACAGTGCTACTAAATTGTCCCCCAAATACCTTTAATAGTGAAGGTAAGTTTATATCCCTGGAGGTCTGGGGATACCACTGAAGGATTCCCCAATTACCTTGAAATTTCTTTGAAGCCTTTGTCCTAAGAAGAAAATTTCACATTTTACTCTGTAACCTATACATGTTTGTGGTTATTTTTTAAATATCAAATTATACTCTATTAACTATAATTGATGCTGCAGGATCTACCATGTCTATCCTGTGACATCATCTGTCCCAGCTATATGCCATATATCCTCTTAGCATTGTAATAAATATTTCTGGCTTTAGATATCAGGCAGAGATGGATGTTGATCTTCCAATTCTATTCCTGGAAACCATGAAATCATTGAAAGATGTATCCAATATCTGTTGACATTTAATCTCCCCAAAGATATTAAAATTGCATTCTGTCCCATTAAGGAATAATACTTTCCCCAATATGTACTTTAAATGTAATGTCTTGGAATATTAAGAGCTAACATTTGAGTGTTTCATGCATCATCTCACTTCATCCTCACAACAACCCTATAAAGTAAGAACAGCATCACCAACTCCACTTTCAAATGATAAAACGGAACCACAAAGAGGATAAGTCACCAGCCCAAGGTCAAATAGCAAATAAAGAGGCAGGGTGGGGATCGAGATGAGGTTTATGCAACACAACTCAGAAACACCATGGTTTCTGGCTCCTCTCTGTGAGTTTCTTCCAATTCTCAGCAAATACTTGCTGCTCCAGTTAATATGCCTCCCTCCCCATGAGTTATTGTGCTAGAAGCAAATCCTGTGACTTGTGCATCACAAGACAATTTGTTTCTTTTGCCTCTCCAGCCAGGGAAAGAACAAAAGAGCTCCTTGGCCATTTGCAGAGATGGCCTGTCTTTTTAAGAAGGGGGTACATGTGTATCAGAAACATAAAACAAATCAAACCAAAATGAAAGTTCAGTGATTCAAGTACTGCAGGAACCTAACTCTGGGGATACTCAAACCAACACAGACAAGGTCAGACGGAAGCTCAGGGGTGTCACATTCATCACCTGCAGGGAGAAGACTATCACTGTGGAAAAGCCGTCTGGAGAGAGATTCCGCAGAAGCTACGTCCACTGTCTCCTTGCTTCTGCATGTACTTCATCCATCTGTCTGTAGTCCTTACTAACCAGGCTTCCTTTCTCCCCTTCAGCTGCTCAGCCATTTATCATGGCTGGGTCATGTAAGGATAGTCTAACCTTTGGGAACAAGGTAGAGCTATTGCTTTGGTCCACTTCTTAGACAGGATTGTTTCTCTTTTCCAACCTTGTACCCTTGAACCTGGGGTTGTCTGACACAGGATCACCAGCCCACCATGAAAGGGAGTTCTGGTTCTCTTAGCCCTGGTCTTATAAGAGTCACAGAATTTCTTACCATCCCACCTTGTTTTCCCTCCATTCAACAACATTAATTAAATCCCTATTATGTGCCAAATCCTGGACTAGAAACTGGAGACAAAAATAGCAGCACGAATGTGCTGTCAACATCTGGGGGGAAGGGAGAGAGAACGAATCAAGAATAAAAATATAGGCAAACCTAAGCTGGGTAAGTGTTCTGAAGCAGATATGTGTAATGATACTAAGAAAACATTTAGCAAATGCTCCTGACTTTAACTGAGAGAGGAAGAGAAGACTTCTGTGAAATTTAAAGAATAAGGAGTAGTCTGTGGGGCGAAGATAGAGAGAGGGTGGAGTATTTCAGAGGGAACAGCATGGAATACCATTGAGACCAGAATGCAGAGACCACCCCCAAAAGACGGCATAATCTGAGGCACAGAATTGGACAAGATCATGCAGAAGCTGCCAGGTTATGTATGTGATTTTACCCCAAGTGCACAGGAAGCAATTGCAGTGTCTAAGCAGTGGGTGAGGGGCGATGGATCTCATGCAATTAGAGGTGTGGCCTGAAATTCTGGTCTCAATCTATAGAGAACGGATTAGGAAAGAGGGCAAGAGAGAGTGGGGAAAATTAATTAAATAGATATTAAAGATGTTTAGGCAAAATAACTTACACTAGAATATGGATAGTAAGAGATACATGCATTGATTAGATATCAGGAAATAAATTCAAGAGAAATTGATGATGGACTGATAATGAGGAATAAAGAATGACTTCTAGTTTCTGTTTTGCATTGACTGGCTGAATTGTCAGCCATTCAGGGATATAGGGAGCACCAGGAAAGGGCCATAGTTTTGGTGGTGAAAATCATATTTAGTTTGGGAGCACTTTTTAGTTAGAAGCAATTTTGAGTCTTAAATGAAGTTATTACATAGGCAATAAAATATATGGATCTCCTCTTTAGAAAAGAAGGCTGAATCGGAAACATAAATTTGAGAGTATTTGGCATAGAGAAGATAATTAAAATGATAAACAGGGAGATGACCTGGGGAAAAGATGAAAAGAGATGGAAGAAGGTATGGAATTGAACCTTTAGGATTTTAAATATTTATTAGCCATAAAGATAGAAGTATTTTCAAAGGAGACTAACAAGTAGTCAGGAAGTCAGAGGAAACTCAGGAGACCAAGGTATTATGGAAAACAGAGGAAGAAAGTCATTTAAGAAAGAAGGAAGCCGGGCATGGTGGCGCATGCTTGTAATCCCAGTACTTGGGAGGCTGAGACAGGAGGATCGCAGGTTTGCGGCCAGCCTCAACTACTTGTGAGGACCTCAGCAACTCAGTGAGAACCTGTTTCAAAATAAAGAATAAAAAATTGGGCTGGGGTGGAGCTCAGTGGTAGAATGCTCCTGAGTTCAATCCCCAGTACCACCAAAAAAAAAAAAAAAAAAACCAAAAAAGAAGGAAAGATAGGCAACTGTGTGGAATACCCTTAAGTGACATAAAATGGGTATGGAGAAAGGGCCCAGCATTGTTTAGTGGCATAATGGGGAGGCATGTCTGACTGGACTGGATTGAGGAGTGTCTAGGAGATGAGAAAATAAATCTAGCAAGTATATGCAGCATCTTTGAGAAACTTGGCTGTGAAGACAGATGGCAGAGAGGGTGGTAGCTGGAGGAACACGTGGAATCGTTTTTCAGCCTTCACCTTAGCTCTCGTTCTCACCCCTTAGTTTGAATAATTCTCTGCTTTCTCAGCCCAGGTGCACGCATGCGTGTGTGCATGTGTGTGTGAGTGTGTGTGTGTGTGTGTGTGTGTGTGTGTGTGTGTGAGAGAGAGAGAGAGAGAGAGAGAGAGAGAGAGAGAGGGAGAGAGAGAGATGTTGATTTTAACTCCTCCTCTGTGTGTTCTCACAGTTCCAGGCAACTACCTAGCATGGCCCCTCGCTCATCACCCCTCTCCCCCTGACCTGGTTACAGAAATATCTGCCAGGGTTGCCCACACAGTAGAGTTGCCCTTAGCCTGGTGCCCCTTAAAAACAAAAGTGAAACTGGGAGTGGTGGTTCACACCTGTAACCCCAGTACTTGGGAGGTTGAGACAGGAGGATCACAGGTTTGAGGCCAGCCTCAGCAACTTAGACCCTCAGCAACTTAATGAGTTTCAAAATTAAAATGAATGAATGAATGAATAAATAAGAAAGAAAGAAAGGAAGAAGGAAGGAAGGAAGAGAAAGGAAGAGAGAGAGAGAGAGAGAGAGAGAGAGAAAGAAAAAAAAAAGGAAAGAAAGAAAAAAAGGAAAGAAAGAAAGATAGATCTGGGGTGTAGCTCAGAGGTAGAATGCCTGTGGGTTCAATCTCCAATAAAACGAACCAACCAAACAAACAAACAAAACCAAAAGTGAGGGTGACCTGTCCTGGGATTGTATATATAGGTTTCATTAAAACAAAAAATAATTGTGTGTATGCTTTGAGTGGAGGAATAGGGAGTGGGCAGAGTTGAGCTGATCCCAAACCCAAATATTTGTTCTTATTCTAATCATTCAAGTTTAATCATCAGTCCCATTTCACAGATGGGATGTGCTGGAAGTCCGAGCTTTGATGGGAATGGAAGACAGCATTTGCTGAGTTATCACCACGTACCAGATACAGTGTTGTGTCACAGAGGCCTTATTTTTTAATCTTCGTAACCGTGAGATACATACTATTATCATCACCTCTTTTTTTGCATAAACATATCTCAAGGGCAATGAGGCTTAGCGGTCTTTAGCAATGGCGGAAGGTCACATAGACCTAAGAAGTGGAGCCTGAGTCCATTCATTCAGCTCTTAAAGGTGAGCTTGTCCTCACCCGGCTGGACCTCTCACTTCCTCTCATCTGAGAGCTTTGGGCTGGATCATCTCCCCTAGGACTGAAAACTTTAAATGGCTACATTCTTGTGTCAGCTAGATAGAGGGGGCAAGGTTTAGTGGAAAGGGTGCTGGGCTCAGGACGAGAAGAACTGGATTCCAGCTACTAGCTCTGTGACCCTGTGAAACTCAATTCACCTTTCTGAGCCTGAGTTTGCCTTTGGTGAATTAGACCTAGTATCCACTGAGTGGTGCTGAAGGTATGCAGGACATTATCATATCCAGTACTTCTCTAAATTTTTACTCATCCCCCAAACCCCATATAAGGTAGTTGTTAATATTCCCATTTTGCAGTTGAGAATATGGTTCTCTTTGAGGTAACTGGTACATTCTTCTAGATATAAGCTCCCACCTGTGTGTGGGGCTGCACCCTCATGCCTGCCTGCAGAAACCCCCGTTCCCATCACTTTCTGAGAGGTTACCTAGTCTCCATGCCCTCTGTCCTCCCAGGCCAGCCACTTCCTTCATCTCAGTCAACAGGTAATAGCCAAGGACCTTCTCTGTGTGAGATGCTACACCATTGGGAAAGCAGAGACTTTGTCAGTAGCTTCTGACACTGACATGATGGGTAGCTGACAACTGCTCCATTGAGTTTTCATCTTTTCAAGGAAACCATGTTCCTCCTAATTCCACTTTGTCTCAATGCAGCCCATGCCTTTATTTGCATGTCTGCAGGGACTTCTGCAGAAAGGAAATGGGGAGGATGTGACAGTAGATGTGTGTCCGGGAAGGCTCATTAGCACATACTGATGCTTTCTGCACAGGGACAGCTCCATACTTCATCAAGGTGCTGGGGTTTTGGGTGTTCACTCAGGGCATCCAGCTGGGCCAGAGCCCATGAGCCTGACAATCATGGTTACAAGGCGGCTAGCAAATGTGGTCATTCAAAACTCAGCCCCAGAGCCGGGCGTGGTGGCGCACGCTTGTAATCCCAGTACTTGGGAGGGTGAGACTGGAGGATCCGGGTTCGCAGCCAGCCTCAGCTACTTAGTAAGGCCTCCACAACTTCATGAGACCCGGTTTCAAAATAAAGTATAAAAATAGGGCCGGGGATGTAGCTTGGAGGTAGAAAGCCCCTGGGTTCAATTTCCGGTACCGCACAAAACAAAACAACAACAAAAAAATTCAGTCCCAAGCAAGCCTGGCTTTCAATGAGAAGAAATCAGGGAGCTGATTTATCATGTGGCATTATCTTGACCTGGAAAAGCACTGTCGGGATCACAGGCAGCCATCCCCTTGGAAAAGTCTATTCATCCTTCGATATTCACAGGCTGATTTTTTTCTTGCTGAGGCCATGGGTTAGAGCTTTCCTGTCCATGGCGGGGCCATGGCTTCCAGGGAAGTACCTAGACCCTAGGCAGGAGGCCTGCAGTGGTGTCAGCTGCACTGCTCAGAGGTTGCTGACCTGCAGCACTTTCTTCACTTTTCTGTACAGATGCTGTTAACAAATGATGTTGCTTGTCTGAGTCCTCCCTGTGATCCTTCAAAAACAGCTGCAGGAAGAATTTTGTGTGTGTGTCTTAGGTTTTTAATTATGCACACTTCATCTGATAGTATATCTCAGCCAAAACCCTAAGGCAATTTTTAAGATTGCTCAGTAAGATTAGAATATGTGCCTACTTTGTGTTTGTATTATTATACAGATAGCAATGACTTGCTTTAAAAGCAAATTTGACTTTGGCAGGACTTTCTAGCTAATGACTAAAAATGTTAAAGTTCATGTCAGCGCCAAGTGCAATATTTGCCTTTAAAAATAATGCAAATTTAACTTTAAACTAATTTAGGTGAAAAGGATCTAAAAACAAAACAAATGATGGGATTAAAGTGCTATGTTGATTTTTCCCTAGGCAGGCTTTTCTGGGAACTTAAAAATTAGTAGGAATCATAATCAAAGATGATATCTGCATTAAAAATCAATCATCCCATCAACCCATATTTCTCTTGCTGGAGAAGCAAGTTTGCTACTAAAGCCTGTGTTGCCATCTAAAACATCTTCCAGCCTGGAGGTGGCGCTGTAGTCTATCTCCAATAACACTTCATGGTTTGCTTGCAGGTGGCTTGCTTTGGTGTTTTTCTTTTCTTTTAGTGTAACTTTAATGCATACTTCAAACTTTAACCTTAAGTTGGTAGCTTCTTTCCCTTACTTCTTATTTCTTCTCTCATTTTCTCTCTTCTTTTCCTTCCTTTCTTCCTTCATATTATGACAAATGTTACTCTAAATTAGTTCAATACTATAGCAAAGATTTTAAGACTGATGGTTGATTCTGCTGAAAAGTGTGTGTGTGTGTGTGTGTGTGTGTGTGTGTGTGTGTGTGTGTGTGTACATTTATATGCATATTTGATGTTGTTTTTCCAGTATTTTTCTCCACTATATCATGTTTCTGTCTTTCATCAATGGGGCATAAAGGGCTTTATGTACTAACCAAGCTACAGTTTGGGATTCTATCCTGATGTTGACGTAATTCCTTTTGACAAATATCATTCTTGTTCTTCAGAATAAGTTTCCTTTCTTCCTTGATGGCGAACTATATGGTAAGCTCCCCCACACTCCTTTCACTGTGCTCTTTTTTTCTTGAATGATTTTCCCTCTTTTTATCTTCTCCCTCAGTCTATGGACATAGGCTGGGTATGACAGCTTTGGCCACTGTGAATAAAGTGAAAAAGAATTAATGGACACTTGGTTGAAATCCTTCATGCTGTAGCTTTGAAGTGAACTGTTTTGTCAATTTAATGTTCTGAAAAAGCACATGCTGCTCACCCGTGGGGTCTTGCACAGTCTCCACATCATCCATCTTCTTGTCTTTTCAGGGCATTTTTTGGCCCCTGTCACGTACACATTTGAAGTTTATTCTATAGCCAGGACAAAATTGTCAAGTGGAAAATTCCCCCAGGTGCCAGCGGTAAATGTACAAACTTTGAACAAAGATCTTGAGAACTCCTCTTGCCAGGACATGCATTGTAATCCATGAGAACTGTACCCTCCCCACCCAATCCTCTCCCACCTCTTTGTCCCAATAGAGTGAAAACACCATCTATTTTTAGATTGGAAAATTCTGAGATTTGTCAGGAAGCCATTGCCTTGCACTTTCTAGAAGCCATCTGTTAGGATTCGGATCTGGAGTGTCCCCCGAAGACTCACATGTTGAAGGCTTGGTCCCCAATGTAGCCATATCCCCATGGGTGGATTTGGGGAAGCTATTGGATCCTAAGTGCTCTAACCTCATCAGTACATTAATCCATTGAGGGATCCATAACTTGATGACACTCGGGAGGCGATGGAAACTGTAAGAGGTGGAGCCTAGTTGGAGGAAGTAGGTCACTGGGGGTGTACCATGGAAGCCTGCATCTGTCTCTAGCCCTTTCTCCCCTAGTCCCCTGCTTCCTGGCCACTCTGAGGTAAGAGCACGCTGCCACTATGCTCTGCCACAGCCTTCCCATCATGATGTTCTGCCTCCCCACGAGCCCATAGCAACAGGGCCAGGAAACCTCTGAAACTGAGTCCGCACAAATCTTTCATCCTCTAAGTTGCTTTCCTCGGATAGTTAGGGCACAGTGATGAAAAGGTAACTAACACATCATCACAATTCACCCAGAAATCTGGTCCCTATCTCACATCATTACATAAAGAATACAGCCTAGAAAAATCTTATCCCTAGTCTTGCCTAGCTCCATCATGCCATTCAGATCTTAGCTTAAGCATCACCTCTTCAGAGCAGCCCTCCTTGACTGCCAATCTTGTACAGTTCTGCAGGCACCTGCTATCATATTGCCCCCATTCCAGTTCTCTGTCTTGCCATATCTGATATTTTCTTTTTATTATTGTTGTCACCCAAAATAATGTTGGTGATCTACAAGAACAGAGACCTTTCCTACCTTACTTGCTACTGAACCTCCAGCACTGGGTCTATTAGCTCTTTCTGTATAACAAACCACCTCTGAAACTTAGTGGCTTAAAGCAACAGACCACTTATTTATTTGCTCATGATTCTGTGTGTCAGCAATTTGTGAGGGGCTCTGTTGAGACCGTTTATCTCTGCTCCATGTGGTATCACCTGGGTTCACTCGTGCATGTGCAGTTAGCTAACAGTTAATGGCCCCACTCCATGTCTGGGAGTTGGCAGGCTGCCAGCAAGGGTAATGGAGGTACCTGTGTGCTCGTGTGTGACTCTTCATCTGGCAAGCTTGCTTAGTCTCTTTTTAAAAAATATATACTTTTATTGGTGCATTGTAATCTCACATCGTTATGTAGTTCAGAGTGATAGGGACATGCATGCACACCTTTCATATGGGATGGCCACAGGGATCCCAAAAGCAGCAAGAGAAGGAAAACCCCAAGGATCAAGCACTTTTTAACACCTTGATTGAATCACACTTGTGAATATCCTCATTGGCAAATCAAGTCACGTGGTCAATCCTGAATTAAAGGGGTAGAGAAATATACTGTTTTTAAAATATACTTTTACTGGTGCATTGTAATTATACATCATAATAAGATTCAAAATAATACAAACATACATGCACTCATCACTCCGTGTATTTCCTTCCACATCCTACCCTGTTTTCTCCTCTTTCCTTCTCATGCATTTAGGGAGATTGGTAGTGATACCTTCACCTATGGGCATCGCATTATTTTAACTGTTTCCTTCCTCAAGCCTCTTCTTTTCCCTCTCCAACACCCTCCCCCATCCCCTTCAACTAGTCTACTGGTCTCTCTCCCCGTTTATCTCTTAGTTTATCCCTTTGTTTCCTATTTTTCTCTCTAGCTTCCACATATGAGAGAAAACATACAACCATTGTCTTTCTGCAAATGGCTGATCTCACTTAGCATAATATTCTCTAGTTCCATCCATTTTCCTGCAAATGACATCATTTTGTTTTTCTTTATGGATAAATAAAATCTTTTTGTGTGTATATACCATATTTTCTTTATCCATTCATTCACTGACAGACATCTAGATTGGTTCCATAATTTGGCTATTCTGAATTGTGCTGCCATAAACACGAATATGCATATAATGGAATAGTATTCTGACCTTAATTCTTTTGAAAAGATACTGAGCATTGGTATAGCTGGGTCATATGGTGGTTCCTTCCAGGTCTTTGAGGAAACTCTATACTCATCTCCATGGTGGTTGTGCTAATTTATACTCTTGATGGGAGAAGCATTAAAGCCATATTACAAAGGACCTACAGAACAGGAAGTAAATACAGAGATAAGAATTTATGACTATTTCTGCAACTTACAGTGAGCTCCTCGCACAGCACCTAGTGCATGGGCAATTAATAAACAGTGTTTCAGGCAGGCAGGCAGCAGGCAGGCAGGCAGGAAGGAAGGAGAGAGACTAAGTGAAGTCCCTTCACATCAGTTGTAGTTTCTAATACTAAGTATCATGTTTAGCAATTCATGGTTTTTGCCCTAAGACTTCATGTTCTAAAGCAGTGGGAAGTTCCATTAGAGGTTAATAACAACAAAGCTTTTCCTCTGGGTGTGTGCTTGTGAGAGCTCCTGTACCCACAGTGGTGGATACACTTTATTGAGAATACTGGGCATGCACACCAAGGACCACATTGCCAGACGCACAAACCTACCGATCTGGTAAATAAATGGCAGTGAATTGAAAAAGTCAGTTACTCATAGGATAGATTTTTGCAATTAGCCATAATCTGTGTGTCTATACACACATACACACACAGAATATAGATTTAAAGGAGAGGAATATTCACTATGTTATAGTAACTCTATGATGTCGGTCATTCACCTTTGACAGATGATGACTTGTGATAGATCAGGTCAGGTTTAAAATACATGCCATGCTACCACCCTAAAAAGATGGGGCATATTTAGATAAGCAAAGAGATGGGGCTTTCACTACTTGGCATTTCAAAAGTCTCTCCTTCTATCTCCCCATTATAATCTTATGTACTTTTTTTATACTGAGACCATGATGATACTGCTATCCTCTCCAAATTCTGATAACGATTATCTTCGAACCAGTCACATTTACCTCTTAATTTACTTCAAGAGATGGAATTTTTTTAGAGATTTCAGGGCCCCCTTTCCCTGTCACATTGAGAGATAACAAAGACAGAGTGGAAATCTAGTTATCACCTTTATTGCCAACAAAGCTGTTTTGGAGGATATGACTTAGATCTGCAGCAACACAGGCTGACTGATACTGGACCCCAAGAATTATACTCCCACCTAGTCACAGGCTATGCTGTTTAACTACAGTCCTTTCTCGATGGGAATTCTGGCTTCTAAAAGATGAGAGGGAGAGAGAGAGACAGAGAGACAGAGAGACAGAGAGAGAGACTAGACCAAGAATTCATTCACTGCTTCTTTGCTTCTTTTCTGCAGACAATCAGTTCTTCTTTTAGAGAGAGGAGTGAGGACAGAGATGGAAACTTCATAGAAACAAGTCAAGGAGGTCTCCCCGTTCTAGTCTTTTGAACCTGCCATCTACTTTCTAAGGTTTGCTTTGGAAGGTCCATGTTCTCATACCCAGCTCCCCAGAGAAATACACCCATGCTGTTTGAACATCTGTAGCTATACCAAACATGTCCATACCTGGGCCAAATGTCATTATCTTTGGTTTGGGATTCAGAAAAAGTATGAGGCTTTATAGCACTGCATTGTATAAACTATTGCTTTACATGTTGCTTGAGTCTTCCTTTAGCCAGGCTTCAGTACAGAATGAAAACAAGAGTTCCTTAGCTGGCTAACAGAATTTGTGATGTGATCGCAGGTACGGAGTATTCCAATTGTTCATTGACTTAAGGACTTCATCTCTCTAAGGTCCTTAGCAAGATTGACCACTCAGTCCAGGATTTATCAAGAGGCTTCTCTATACCAAATGCCACACTAGCACATAGCAGTATTACCCAGTGGGTGTGGATGGCTAATACTAGTGCTCCCCTATGCTGTATGACTGATTAAGGGAAGGGGGTAGGCATGCCCATGCCCACTTCACTCACTAAACTTTCAAAGATATAATTCCCAATGTGTGATAAATATTAACATTTTAATATATAAATTATTTCAAATGTATATAAAGGAATCAAAATACATTAGCAATTTGATACCCACTATCCTTAGTGTAAAGATAAGCATGCCTGTGCACTCACATGCGCGTACACACTACCACCACCAACAACACAGAATAAGTGCTTTAACAGTCAGGGATTTTATATCAGTTCTTTTTCTCTTTGAATTTAAATTTCCATTCTCCTTCCCACGCAGAATTTTATTCTAATGTAATGTATTTTATGCTTGAAGCTATTTGATAGAAAAACCCTATTATGCTTTTCTGCATCAAAATAGTATGTATAAATTGATATGTGGCTTTTAGTGCCTGTGAGCATAAAGCTCTAAGCATTCGCTTTTTTTGTTAGTCATCATTAAAGTTATTTCTTTTTACATTGATCAAAACCAGAAATATATTGAAACTTTTGACAAATATTTATTAATTGAAAAATAAAACTTTATGCTAAATGTATTTCTTAGTGAGACGAATATGCTTTTGTTCCAATTAGGCTATGTACTTTTAAATAAATGTCAAGTCAGGATTCAATATCAATTATATTCCTCTCTTTTTGTCTTTAAAATGTGAATAATCACAAACCATATTCATTACAACAGTGACAGTTCTTTGAACTCCTTCTAAGTTACATGCAAAAAATCATAGTGATTTGTCATAAAAAGCTATTGTTGGTGATCTGTTTATTGACAGTTCAGATTGAGTTGTCCTTCTGTTTTATTGAAAACAAACTAAAAACTACCTATCTTGTAAAAGAATTGAATTTCAAGTCATTAGTCATCTTCTTTCTCAACATTAATAATGGGACTTCAAAAAATGTCTTTGTTTAGGGCCTTCAATGTTTCTACATTTTGGGATGCTGCTTCACACACACACACACACACACACACACACATATTTTTATTGGTGCATTATAGTCTCACATCATAATGTAATACAGAGTGATAGGGACATACATGCAAACAGCACTTGGAGAGCTTCCTCCCAGCTCCCTCCCCACTCCCTCCCTTTCCCCATACATGATATTAAGATTGGCATTAATAATTTTACCTATGTACATAACATCAATGGAAGTATTTCCCTCATTAATTCTCCCCCCCCCAACATCCTCTCCTAGACCCCCTTCATTGCTTCACTGGGTTTCCTCTTCATAATTTCTCTTCACTGGGTATTTCCTTCATTAATTCTCTCCCCCTCCCCCAATATCCTCTCCTAGACCCCCTTCATTGCTTCACTGGGTTTTCTCTTCCATTATCTGAAGCCCCTCTTGTATCCCAATTACTCCCTAGCTTCTACATATAAGTGAAAACATATGACCCTTCACTTTCTGTGACTGGCTAATCTCATTTAAAATAATGTTCTCCAGGTTCATATATTTTTCTGCAAATGATGTAAGTTTTTCTTCTTTATTGATGAGTAGAATTCTATTGTGTGTATACCTAGGTTGGTTCCATAATTTGGCTATTGTGAATTGTGCTGCTATAAACATGGATATGCATGTGTCACTATAATATTCCAGTTTCAGTCACTTTGGAAACATACCTAGGAGTTGTATAGCTGGATTGTATGGTGGGTCCATTTCTATTCTTCTGAGGAACCTCCACACTGATCTCCATAGTGGAAGGCTGCTTCTAAGTGAGAATTGGGTAGGCAGAAGATGTGCTGTTCTTATGTAAAGTAGGAAGAAAAGACTTCTTGTCACCAACTCAGCCACCTGAGATCAATTCCAATAAAACTATACTTGCCTGGTCATTGTGTTGATAAACTTATTCTCTGAAATAGAAACACTCAAATTTGGAGCCTTTGCTTAAGTCTGGGTAAATATTCCTATGACACCAACCTGACCTCACTGAACCTTAGAATTGGAGAAACATGTTCCATGGGCTCTCCTGAGCCAGCGTAAACTGGATCTAGAACTGGATCTAGAACAGGGGTCCCCTTGGTCTTCATCTGTGCCAACTGGAAGACTGCTGCTCTAAGCACTTAGGCTTCTCTAAGACTCCATTTAAGTCTCAGCCTGTTTTAGCCCAAAGAGAATTTAAATAATGCTTATCTCTTCCTACTCTGAGTGTGCATTTTATAAATAAGAGAATAGCAGTCCATAAAAGAATAAGTAATTTGCTCAAAGTAATATAGCTAAGTTAGTTAATAGAAGAAGTGAGCCTAAAATACAGATCGTCTACTTACAGAGTTGTGTCCAGTTCCCCAGGATAATGCTTCCTAGAATCCTACAGTCTTAGAGTTGGGAGGGACCATGTGGAAAGTTTGATGCAATCCCTACTACATGCAGGAATCACCCTACATAACGTTCTCTAGAGGCGAGCATCTAGACTCTGCAGAAATGTCCTCAGAAATGGTAGCTCTAGCCATCACATTGAGTTCACTCCCATTTTTATTTTAGCAGCATTAGTATTTTCTCCTTCTTTATATTGACCAGATTCCATTCTGGGTTAATTTTAGTAAGCCATTTCTGATCTGCCTTCTGAGGGCTTCAGAATAAATCCATTTCCTATTTCATGGGACAGCCTTCAATTATCAGAAGTGTCAGTGGGAATATGGAGAAATTGGAACCCTCATACATTTCTGGTGGAAATATAAAGTGATATCGCTGCTCTAGAAAGCATTCCACCCAGCAATTCTACTCTAGAGAAATAAAATCATATGTCCACACTAAAATTTCTACATTGCACAAATGTTCATAGCAAAATTATTCATAAGAAGCCAGTAGTGGAAACAGCCAAATTTCTATCAAATGATGAAGATAAACAAAATATGGTATATTCATATAGCAGACTGTTATTTAGCAAATAAAAAATATTGATACTTGCTGCAACATGGACAACCTTGGAAACATGTTAAGTGAAAAAGGCCAGTCACAAAAGACCACATGTTATGTGATTTCATTTATATAAAATTTTTATATCAGACAAATCTATAGACAGAAAGTAGATTAGTGGGTCCATGGATCTGCAGGGGGGAAATTTCATAGGTTATAGGGAAAGGGGAGTGACAGCTAATGGGTACAGCATTTCTTTTTGAAGTGATGAAAATATTCTAAAACTTAGATTATGATGATGATTATATAACTCTGTTCTAAAAAACACTGAATTGTACATTTTGAGTAGGTGAATTGCTTTATGTGAATTATGTATCAATAAAGCTGTTAAAATAAAGTTAAAGCTGGGCGTGGTGGTGCACGCTTGTAATCCCAGTACTTGGGAGACTGAGACTGGAGGATCCGTGTTCATGACCAGCCTCAGCTATTTAGTGAGGTCCTCTGCAACTTATTGAGACCCTGTTTCAAAATAAAGAATAAAAAGTAGGGCTGGGGGTATAGCTCAGAGGTAGAATGCCCCAGGTTTAATCCCAGTACCACCAAAAAAAGGGGGGGGATAAAGATAAACAAAGGGTAAGACAATAAGATTAAAAAAAAGAAGACATAAAGTAGGGTATGGCAGTTAGTAGTTCCTAGCTTGCCAGGGGTCTTGATTCGAAAATCCTAGATGGAAACCCTCCACATAGAACAGTCTGCAAACCAATCTGAAGCTCTGCGTAAGTGTTTTCTGTTTCTTTCATGGCAGTGTTTCTACAGAATCCTATGAGATATTCAGTTGAATCTTCCATTGGCATGGAAGGCCAGGAAGGAAGTGGATATATGATATCTTTTAAAATGAGAGATATGAGTCTAAAATTCATTTCCCTGGAGTTTTACTGCAGTATTTCTCACTTACAGCACCTTTGGAACAGTACTTCCAAAGAATTTCAAGGGAAGTTTTACATTGGTGTCATTTCAAGTATACATGGTCTCCAGGCTGGAAGTCAAATGGGTTTCTATGGCTTATAATTGGGAAAAGCTACCTGGTCTTGTTAATACGTGTGCTTAAATCACATTAAATGTCTGTAGTATTTGGCCATTTGGGCCTGAAAAGAACAAGTCAAGGATAGGAGGTCAGCTACTGAGACGCATGGAATGTCCAGTGACCAGCTCATATGGGAATAGTCTATAAGTACCTTTATGACCTGGACCCAACACCCATGAGAATCACGAGCACCATCTTTAAACATGGCAACTTAGGTTTCCATGGTAGTGTCATCAGTTTCAGTTAATATACCACTCATTCTTTCTACTGGAAATTAGGGACATGGAAACTTTTGTGTGACAGATAGAACCTTTCAAATTCCTTAATTACTGCTTCAGCAAAAAGGATGCCCCATCACAAAAAAAAAAAAATGTGAATAGTCACTAAATGGGAAACAAACACAAGTTTCTTTGCTGTTATCAGAGTAACTGCTTACAGGAAGGAGTTCTTGGCCAACCAGAAAATGGACATTGGTAAGGACATATTCATAATCATACACAGGGGAACTTAAAAAGCCATGATGTTCCTAAAGCACATAAAAATCATCAATCATTTCCGAAAGCATATCTGTTATTTATAGACAGATGTTCTCTTGTTTTTAGCTAACTGGCAGGCCTTGGCAAATGCGATAATCCTATCAATTGTACAAAATCAGCTTCCGAGAAAGGATTGGATTTGAGCAAGTTGGGATGGGTTGTGATTGTATATCTTGCTTGAAAGGCTCCTGCTTAAATTCTTAACCCATTTTTTTCATTGTCCCAGCTGTGGAATGCCTATAAAAACTTGAGCAACAAATATACCACTTATGGCAACTTTGAAATAATTATTATGTTTTTTGAGGTCTATAAAAAGTAATAGGTGAATGATTAGAGTGTTTGAAATATACATATTTATTTCCATATATATTTTAAAATATGAATGGAGGATATATAACTCTAGATTATGATTTACAACCTATTTTAATGCACCTGTGTCCATTTCATTGACATGTTCACAGAGTTGAAAACTTGGAACTTAATGAGTTAAATAGGATCCTTTACACACAGTTCTAAATCTTGGTTTTCTAAATGGGCTTCAAGGAGATGATAGCAAGGCAGCCTGAGGAGGAGGCCTGAGTAAGAAAATAGCAGTCATGAGGTTCTCTCTCCTTTGGGAGTAGAAGGAGATGGTGAAGTTTAGTGTGACAATAATAGAAATATGTACGGGTGAAAGGAGGATTTTGTAGGTCATTTCTAGAAGCAGAAGAGTTCTAGGTATTTTTCAGAAAATAATAAGTCTGAACAACATGAGAGATCATCAGGCTAAGTGGAGATCCTGACGTAAGTCACCAGAGGCCTCAGTTAACTTATGGCTGATGCTGCTGCATACACATGAGGGGGTAAGGCTCTTGCTCCATGGTAAACTGAGAGACTGTAATATATGATAGGTCACTGTTGTCCATTACACTGTTGCATTAGAACTCCCAAAGTTTGTCTTGATAGTTAATGTGCAAATAAAAAGGTCGATGGAAATTGGTGAGTCCAATTTTCATGCATGTTTTCAAGAGAGTTCTCAATGTTAAACAAGGCAGCTTCCAATGAGTCTTTTAGGTCACTTTTCATTGAATCATATAGAGGGGAAGCCAACTCAGAAAAGTTACAAATCAAATGTCTGCTGTATTACATGACACCAAGGAATCCTTTAAGTTGTGTGCTGGTAATTGGCCCAGGAAAGTCACAAATACCTTCTAATCTTTGAAGGAATCTTTCCATTTGCATGATGTCATAGCCTAGATAATGTTGTGCTTATAACTAAATTGAAGATGATCCTTAGAGATTCATGTCCCTCATATGCAATGCTCTCAGTAAATGGAGAGAATTAATTCTGCAAGACTTAATTTGGGGAACAAAACAGATTGTCTGCATATTATGTAAAAGCAGAGTCCTGAGTGATTTGGATGCTTCTATGGCTCTGGTTAAATAATTTTGAGATAGAAGAGTGTACTTTGTCAACTGTTGGGACAAATTGCTTATATATTGTTATAGTTTGAGTTTAATAGTCCTCTAAAAGCTCATGTGTTGAAAGCGTGTCCCCAGTGCAGCAAGGTTCAGAGGTAGGGCGTGGCTGGAGGAGACGGGTCATTGGGGGTGTGGTCTTGGGGACTATATATGTCCCTGGCAACTATATATATATAGTTGATTTTTCCAAATAAATGCAAATAGCATAGAATAGTGAATCTGCCTGGAAGGGTATACTAAAAATGCATAGCATAGTTGTAACAATAAAAAATTAGCAGCTGTCTTGGGGATTGACAACACTGATGGTATTAGGGTCTGACGTTGTTGGAAAGCAAAGGACACACTCCTGCTAATGACACTTGTATATATACAAAGCAACAACCATGCTCATTTGTCTTTCTGATAGGATAGGGGTACTACAAAGGGTGGTATATGGGCTAATGAGTGCTATCTGGCAACCTGAAGTTATCATGACTTGTACTTCTTTAATAGGTTTATTTTTTCCAGTGGTTATGAGGCTAGTTTTAGTAAGAGCATTGCTGAATTACATTAGACCTCAAGGGCTCAGATTCTTGCTGTGTCTCACCTCTGGATTATCTGCCCCAGAGGCTTTCAGGCATCGCTGTAAGGTCTGAGATGCTGCTAGTGGTTAATCAAACTGTGCAATCAGTAAATTATAGACTGAGGATTATTCTCTATCTGCATTGTCCAGAAGGAGGTCATTGGTTCATACTTAATAGTGGCATCCCTTTTAGAAAGTAGGTCTTGTTCTAATTGATTCACTAGAGCACCATTACTAAGCAACAAAGTGTGTTACCTGGCAAAAGAGGGCAGAGAAACAAGACTGTTTGAGAAAAGGGTAGTCAAAGGGATATTTGAGATTCCAACTGTTGGAACATTTTTGTTTTTCTGACTAAGAATGATGGGAAGGTGGAGGGCTTGTAGTAAAGAGTGTAACTTAGAAGTATCTAGAAATGGAAATTTCTGTTTTTGAGATTACATGAAATTTCCCACTTCTGTGTTGAAGAGCCATTGTGGGCAAAGTTAGGAGTATGCCTTCTCAGAGAGTTGACATTCTGTCAAAGTGTTGAGATTTTCATCCTTCAAGCTAAGGCAGAATAATTATTCTTTTGATTCTCCTTTTCTTATAGAATTTACCAATGCCTTGGGCTATATCAGACACAAAAGTACCCTTGTTATTGAATGTTATCTAACTGCTTAACCTGAAGACTTTGTTTTGTAATTTTCTTTATTTTGTATCATCAAAGTTCACAACAAGTCCTATTAGTTTAGGAGGGGGATAATTTGCCATCCTATCTTCTGTTTTTTTTTTTTTATTAAACACACCACTCCAGATTTAAGAACATCAATGAAGAATGTGGATAGTACAATTTTTTGTTCTTGTCAACACTATAGTATTCCCTTAAAATGTTTAAGTAGTTTCTGAAATCAGAGAGTGATTTTATTACTACTCAGTTTATAAAGCTGTTTTATTGACCAATAAATTTTGTGGGAAAGACTTCAGGGATATTTGCTAATCATTCTATAATTAATATATCCTGTAGTTTATTACTAAGTTTAGTATCTGTAGGTCACACAGGGCAATGAACCAACTGATAGAGATCAGGGAGTACAAGTTTAAAAGATCATGGGACAATTCGAAATTCATCAAACTGTCTTCTATCCAAGGGTTTTGAGAACCCTTCCTACAATATGCAAATCTAGTGTGTGTGTGTGTGTGTGTGTGTGTGTGTGTGTGTGTATGTGTATGTGTGTGTTATTGGGGATTAAACCCAGGGAGCATTCTACCCCAGAGCCCTTTTTTTATTTTTTGTTTTGAAACAGGTTCTCGCTTGGTTGATGAGAGTGTCTATGTAGCTGAGGCTGTCCTCCAATCTGTGATCATCCTGTCTTAGCTTCCCAAGTACTGGGATTGTAAGCCTGTACCACCACACCCAGCTACAGTCTGATCTTGATCAATGTCAAGCTATAAGAGCAATAATACTGGTCTTTATCTCCACCTACATTTAAAAACATTATGGGCATATATTATTCATTAGGGATAGTGTGAGGAAAAGTTAAAAAGGTCTGGTGAAGCTTCAGGAGCAATAAAAAGAGCAGAACAAGGGAGGGGAGAGGGTGACTGTATATAGAATGACAGGAAGAAGCTAATTTGGAATTGGGCCAGTAGAGAAAGAAAAGAGTTTGAGTTTAGAGTTTTTGATTCTGTATTATTAGTTTGATCTAAGAAATCCTTAAGGGAAGCAATTTTAAAATTTACCTGTCTTTTACATGCCAATTTATACCAGTGGAAAAACTGCTCATCCTTAATTATTTGTAAACTTTGAACTATTTGATTCTCAGGTGTCATGAAAATCTGTTTTCTTAAGCACATTCCAAGTTCTCCAGGGGGGGCCATTGAAGTTAAAAGTCTCCTCAGTATGATACTAACAGAGATCAGAAGTCAGTTGATGCAGAGATTTGTTTAATGACAACAAACATGAGACAGATACCAGGTCTGGGACTCTAACCCCACCTTGTCCAAGAGAGCACTGTCTAGTGAGATAAATCAAGTCAAGAAGAGCAAACTGAAGATAATCAAATGGAAAAAAAAGATGAAAAGTTAGGTGATACTTCAATGCCAAGGGAGCAGAATTCTTGTTCATGTGGATTAGGATTTGCCCAGCTGTGGGGTTCCAGGAAGAAAAGATATCAAGGGATTTGTTTTCTTTTGTTTTATTGTGGTAGTGGGGAATAAACCCGTGGGTGTTCTACCTCTAAGCTATACCCCCATCCCTATATTATTTTTTTATTTTGAAACAGAGTCTTACTAAGTTTTTATGTGCTGGCCTTGAGCCAAACCTGTGATCCTTCTATCTCAGTCTCCCAAGTACTGGGATTACAGGTGTGTGCCACTATGCCTAGCTGGGATGTGAATTTTGTAATATGGCTATTCAACCCCACAAATCAAGATTCGATCATATGATCTTGCAGCTCAAAGTTGTGGTTAAAAATTTCTTGTGGAGGAAAGTATGATTAGTTCCATTTACCTTGGCTTTTCTCTTTGTGGATCTCTAAATGGTCCTAGTATGAACCAAGCATGGTGGCACATACTTGTAATCCCAGTACTTGGGAGGCTGAGACAGGAGAATTGCAGGCTCGCGGCCAGCCTCAGCTACTTAGTGAGGCCCTCTGCAACTTAGTGAGACCCTGTTTCAAAATAAAGAATAAAAATAGGGCTGGGGATGTAGCTCGGAGGTAGAATGCCCTTGGGTTCAATCTCTAGTACTACAAAAAAAAAAAAAAGATCCTAGTGTGAGTTTGTTTTTCTCCATGAGTCTTCAGTCCATGAAGAACTCCAAAGTCCTCTTTGCTGCAGAATAATAACCAACCTACCTTACCTGAGATTTAAGATATAATAATGTTGATTTCCAATACAGCATTATCATATAATGCCTGTAGTAGACACCTCTGGCGCAGCAAGTCCACCCTGTTTCACCTTTGATGTTAGCAGTTTCTATGGTGAATATCTCCTTGGGAACTAATTCTCATCTCATGTTGACTGTGTCTTGCCTCAAGCATAAGACACTCATGCCTCTCTCTCTCTCTCTTAATTTCTCTCTTTCTCAAACATCAGAGAAATCAAAGCCTTTAGGGACAAACCTCAATCACTGGGTGATTGGAACCCTTGGAAAAGTGCCCCTGGCCCATCCCATCATTCAGGTGTAGATTTCTGTATGTTTCTTAGTGAATACCAAGGGCATTGGGTGGGAATTTTGTCCCTGTTACTTATTGGTATAACTTGGATAATGCATCCTTAGATTGATTGTCTTTCCATTCCTATCTCACTCTATCTACTGTCTGTTTCCTGCTTCTTGGGCTTAACTTGTAGGTAAACTATTCACAGCCAAGTCTTTGTCTTCGACTCTGTTTCGGGTGAGGGCAAGGAATCAGCCACACCTAATACATATTCATTTAAAAGTCTCAGTGCTACATGTGGGGGGGAGGCGGGGGGGGGAGGTGGGGGGGAGGGACACCAAGAGCTGTGTGCATGTATGTTAACACCAAACTGATACTCAATGTGATGTGAGACTACAATGCACCAATAAAAACATGAAAAAAAATAAATAAAATGGAAATAATTAAAAAAAAAATAAATAAAAGTCATCAAACATTCAGTATATATTATAAACCAGATGTCGGTCTATAGGCTAGAGGTATAGCAGTGAACAAAACAGAAAATAATCCCCATCCCTCTTGAAACTATGAGGGGAGACATTTATATCCTCAAATTAAGAATATAAATTCCATTTGAGATTATGGAGATAATATTTATGCCTCACCCGTTTCTTTGCACAATGGCCAAAGTTAGACTGCCTCCATTCCCTATCTGCAATTTATGGGTACTTCAAAAATAACATTAAATTTCATTCTGATTATAAGAGTAATTAATACATGTGTTTCATTAAAAAATTCATAAAATATAGAGAAAGCACAAAGAAAAAAGAAAAGCAACTGGCCACCCAAACCCAGAGGCATCCGTAATCATCATGTAAGTTTAATACATTTACAGGCATTTAGAAAACTTATTCTAGCTTTAAAATACTGTGCATTTAAATACCAATACATTAAAATTAATCAATCAATAACTCAAGTATGGCCATGTCATTTTCAAACTTTTGATGCCTATTTAAATCTGTTATCTTTTTCAGATTAACCTTAAAATCATTTTGATAATTCAAAAATGACCACACAGGCATTTTCATGGATAAGCATTAAAATCTATTTTTTGGTGTATTTGGCATAATAATATTCAGTGTTCTTATTGAGGAACCAGAGTATAATTTCTCATGTATTCAAGCATCCTTCTAGGTCCTTTAGAAAAGATTTAGTGTTTTTCACATAAGTTCCAAGTATTCTTAGTAAATTTATCCCCAGATATTTCATATTTTGGGAAGAAGTTTTTCAATTATATTTTAAATTAGTTAGAAAATATAATTGTTTCATATGTTTGGTTTTTACCAATCAGTGTACTAAGCTCTCTTACTAATTTTAATACTTTTCAGTTGTTCTCTTGAGTCTTAGATAAGGTAGCTGGTAGGAAGTGAGACTAACCCACCTTCTCACACCACAAAAGCTTCTTTCTTCTAACTCTGTGTCCACCCATTATCTCACTTCTCCCAGAAGGTGTGGTGGGTTAATCTGATTGGTCAGAAACCAGGAACGCAGAATATGCCACAGTTATTATTGGATACAATAGTAATGGAAATTCTCTCCTCTCTCCCTTCTCCCCTCTCCCCTCCCCCCTCTCTTATCAAATTTTGGTTATCAGCATTAATCTAGCTTCAAAAAGCTTACTTTTTTTCACTCTCTTTTTATGGAAGAGTTAAAACAACATGGGTATTTTCCACTTCTTAAAGGATTATTGTATAAATTTCATATGATATCATAGAGGTTGTTTTTAAAATTAGGGTGACAAAAGGCTTCTTTGATTATTGTCCATTTCTTATTTTCTACTTCTTGGGTCAATTTTAATTATTTATATCCTCCAAAAACATTATCAATTTCATACAAATTCTTTAATGGCATTCTGAAAACAATTTAAATTTTTTTCTACATCTTATGGACTCTTTCATTTCTAGTGGAAGATAATCTTATCCATCCAACCCCACAATCTCTAATTCTCTCTCTTTCCCCTCCAAGATATATACATTTCCCCTAGATATATAATTATATTATAGAACTACTTCTTTGGTTTATGAATTTTTTTTTGTTCCTTTGCTTTCTAATTCATTTCTGCTTTTATCTTTTCATCCTTCTCTTCTACTTAGGCATATTTTTGTTAATTTCCTAACTTCTTAAATTTAATGATTACTTTCTTGGTACTTATTCTTTAGTCTTTAAAAATGAAAGCATTTATGACAATGTAATTTTGTTTGAGTACAGCTTTGACCACATCTCATAAATTTGATATGTAGAAGTTTTATAGTAGCTATTCTCTGAAAGTCTATAACTGCAGTGTTTATTTCCTCTATGATTTAAAGTTTGTTTAGAACAATGTTTTAGAATTTTCAAGGTTTTAAAATTGAAACGTTCATTATTAAACTCTCACTTTTATTGCTTTGTTTCCCTATCATCCAGTTGAAAAACATCTGCTTCTTAGGAAAGTGGTATTGAAGTGTACTTTCTCTAGTATCTCCAGTTATTGTACTTTTTCTAGTATCTCAACTTTTTCTACCTTTGAATAGTCTTTGCTTCTCCTGACCCCCTATCATACTTGGCTTGGATTGATTGGTGTCATAGATTATTTTTTTTGTATGTCTATGATTCTACTTCCCTACATAGTCAAATCAACTTCAGAATAGAACTCACATTTTATAAATCTGCATCTTCCCTAGTATTTAATGCCTTAAACATAGCAAGTGATCAATAAGTATGTATATTGCTTTATATTTCAAAGATGGTGAGACTGACAGAGCAGGCACAGGGATCAAAGCCCTGGCTAAGGGATGATGTGACTGGCCATGCGATTGAAACTACAGACATTATGTATTCTTTATGTATTCCTCATCTGGTCCTGAAAGTTTCATATTAGGGCATCCATTCCTAACAATGATCGTGTGTATGATAACTAATATGATTAGTAATGCTGACCATCCGTTGAGCACATCTGCATTCTTCAAACTGCTTTAGGAACTTTGTAAACCATATATTATTTCACAGCCCTTGCCGTTGTTCCCTCGGGTAGGCATGATCATTATCTTCATTTCACAGATGAAGAAAATGGAGCTCAAGGTCAGAACCCCGCCCAGGGTCTTTCAGCTGGCAAAGATGAAACCTGGACTGGATCCCACATTTGTTTCTTTTACTTCTGTTCCACACCAGTGTCTGTTCATTTATGCTTTCATTTACCTACTCACTCTTTTATGGTGTCCCAATTGAGCTACATATTTGCTGATTTATTTGCCAGATATAATACTGAAAGAGGAGGAACACAAACCTGAATTAAACATGGCCCCTGCTTTTGGTGTCTTTCCAGGTCCACTGGGGCCTTTTCTTTATCAACAGCAAATTTAAAAATGTTACCAGAATGTGCTAATTGTAGCCAGACTTCCCTGCCGTCCCTCTGCCTCTCTTTCTCTGCTCCCTGAACATTCAGGTGTTTATATCAAGTTTTGCCCAAGCTGATTTAGATGCTGGCTGCCAAAATCGGGGTGGGCGAAGTCATTGTATGCTCTTTGTATGTGCAGAAAGAACCCAGGGTTTTAATGGCCTTTCTCCACCCACCCTCAACTCGTTTCCCTTAGGACAAAAACACACTTTTAAAGCCAAAGTCAATTACGACAATGTTATTATTTCTTAGGGGAAAAATTGATGTTGCTAACCTGCAATAGGCGCCAGACTCCTGTAACTTACACAGAAATCATTCTTGGCGACGGGGAACACAAGCTTCAGAAACAGGATTTATATGATAGAAACAACCAGAATCTTTGTTCACCCAGATTGTTTGGGTCATTAGGACTCAGAAATGAACGTCATGAAATCTTAGCCATAAAATCTTTTCTTCCACATCTAGGCCTTCTAGCACCGGATTCCAGCCCACACAAATACCGTAAGACCACAGGTCTGCCACCATGCACCACCTAGAGTGACAAAGACTAGAGTTGAGAATGTAAATGAAGTGGTAGATCACGGGAACCTGCCTCCCTTGATGTGAATCTCCCATAGGCATTTAATTTTGCTAAAAGATTTCAGCTGTTACCAGAATCATCACCACCATTATCTTGTTACTCCCCACCATCCTCTATCCTTTTGTTCTTTAAATCTAAAACTTAAGTTATATGACCATTCATCTATTTATCAGTTTCCTCCCCAAAATAAATAAGGCAGGTACTTTCTTTTGTTTATTCCTGTACCCATAATGCTAAAAGAGGGTCCAACATATAGTCAGCCCTCAACATGTATTTGTTGAATGATTAAATGAATCATGATAAATTATCATAATATTGTTTTTATTTATTTGTCATATTTGTTAATGTAATCTTCTCCAATTTATCATCATCATCATCATCATCTTCATCATTGCCGACATCAACATCATCCTCATTTTCTCATGATCTCTCACAAGTCAATGGTGCTTTGCAGTTCTCAAGGGCCTTCATGTCAGTTTCCTCTGAAGTTCTCAGCCCTCCTCCCTGTCCTCAGGTGAGGTAGGCATGTGAGAATTACTGTTCTCCACAGAGAAGGAAACTAAGCCCCAAATAAGTCAGTTCGTTTGCTTTGGGTCACAGACTGGAACAGGACCAGGACCACTGCCTTGTTTGCTCCTCTGTCATTGTACGTAGGACTCACTCTGCTCTAGGCAACAGTTATTTGTAAATAATTTTTGAAACAAGGGTCTTTCTATTTTTTTCCTCTTAAAGTACTTCACATAATGCTTAGCACATCATAGTCTTTTAAGAATATTTGTTGAAGACTGTCTTAATCCATTCTTGTTGCTACAACAAAGTATCTCAGATTGGGAAATTTGTAAATCATAGAAATTCATTTTTCACAGTTCTGGAGGTTGGGACATCCAGTGTCGAGGCGCCAGCAGGTTTGGTGTCTGGTGAAGGCTGCCCTCTGCTTCCAAGATGGCGCCTTGTTGCTGCGAACTCACATGGCAGAAGGTAGGAGTGCAAAAGGGCCTAGCTGGTTGCTTCCAGCCCTTTTAATAAGGCATTAATCCCATTCAGAAGGGGCGAACACTCATGACCTGATCATCTCTCTAGGACACCACCTTCTAATACCATCACCTTGGTGACTAGGTTTCGACATTTGAAGTTTGGAGGAACACACATGTTCAGGTCATGGCAAGGACCAAATGGCACCGAATCCTCCATGATTTGGCCTTTAGCTTCCTCTTCAGCCTTTGAATCCTACATCCCAGTGCTTTAGCTCTAAAGAACTGTTTACATGTCCTGAACTGAATTTTGCACTATTTTCGGGAGGGGGCACTGGAGATTGAACCCAGGGGCATTCTACCTCCAAGCTACACCCCCAGCACTATTTTATTTTTTTATTTGAAACAATGTCTTACTAGGTTGCTGAAAATCTCTCTAAATTGCTGAGAGTGGTCTTGAATTTGTGATCTTCCTGTCTCAGCCTCCCAAGTACTGGGATTATAGGTGTGGGTGACCACACCTGGCTTGCACTATCTTTTTACACACAGTTCTGTCTGCCTCTCCCTTTCTCATGCCCATCAGCTCCTATCCCAATCTGCCTATTTCATGAAGGCTTTTCAGGCTCTCTAGCTAAAATTGATCACCGTTCCCTTGGATGGTGTCTACACTCTATAACTATCTCCCTCAGCTTCTTTGAAAAATTAGTCAATGTGATAGACTTTAAGCTCCTGAAGGTGATAAATATACCAGTATTGTTTATCATTTTTCTAATACTGACTGTTAATAGGTAACATTTGCTGAATATTTCCTATCTGCTAGCCAATAGGATTATTGATTTACATAGGTTGTCTAAAATAATCCTCATAATGACCCTATGAAGTAAGTGTCATTATTGCCCACATTATATAAATGAGGAAGTAACATTTAAGGTTGTTATGTGTCAAGCCAAAGCCATTCCTTTAGTACTATCAGTAAACAAATGAGCATATTCAGTATCTCCCTGAATCCTTAGCTCCTAGCCAAGAATATTAAAAAAAACATTTTAATAACTCTGAATAAATAATAAGAAAAATTACATGAAATGTTTTCTAATCCCCAACATACTGTGCTGGACTTTACTCAGGACAGGTATCTTCTATTCATCTGTGTGTGTGTGTGTGTGTGTGTGTGTGTGTGTGTGTGTGTATGTGTTACTGGGGATTAAACCCAGGGGAATTCTACATCTGAGCTATACCCCCAGCCCATTTTATTTTTTTTTTATTTTGAAACAGGGTCTCACTATGTTGCTGAAAATCTTCTTAAGTTGCTGAAGCTGGCCTCGAACCTTGATCCTCCTGTCTCAGTCTCCCAAGTACTGTGATTACAGGTGTGTACCACCAGGACCATCTTCTTCTACTCATCTTAATGAATGATATACGTTGCTCAAATGGAGTTCCCATTCACATATAGGACATTTCTTCTTTTGTGTTTAAAAAAAAGAGGAACTGACTTTAATGTTCTTAATAACTCGCTCTGTACCTGTTCTGGTGGGAAGTTATGGTGGGTGGTATTCTCAACAAGGTAGCATTAACAAGGCTTTCTTTTGAGGCATTTTCTCTCTAACAAAAGGCCACCCAGCAGCAAATCCCAGTTGCGAAGATTGTGTGCCATTTCCTGGCCCCTCCCTGGGCCGCCTTCACATGAATATAATCTGAATAACATGGTAGTATTAACCACACAGGATGCCTACTTCAACATGCTTAACCAAGTCACGAAACCTCTCACCTGTTTCTTCCTAGAGTCTAGCCTAAGAAAAATAGCTTCTTACCAAACTCCCCAAACCCATAATTATAACAACAATTTCCTTGGTCCATGGCACCATGTTCAGAATTGCAGAATGAAACAAATGAACACAGGGGTAAAGACTCCTCCTGACTCCTGGGAAAATCAAGAAGACTTCAGACAAACAAGTATGTATTATTATTCCCTTGAGAGGCACATGCTAGTGTTAGTTGAAACCTTACAATTAAACAACCTGTTTTTCCATTAACCTTCATTTCCTCAACTATAAAATAGGAATAACAAATTCCACATTTTTGGATTTTGTCAAGATTTCAACAATAAATATATTGTACTCCATAAATTGCTTTGCACATAAAATATGTTCCACAAATAGTAGCTATTATTGTTGTTAAATATTTTTGTTTGCTAAACTTGAGTGAAAATGGAAAGAATATGTTCTAAGAATACCGAGTATGTTTTTCAATTTATTAAACCAGATCTATAGTCTTTTGCCCTCTTACCTTTGGTAGAGTCCCATTTCCTATATATCAGGTTCCCTTAAATTAACAGTTACTCCATTTTTATATAAAAGGACCCAGAGACCACCATGATTTCTTTTATTAATACAAATCTTTCATCTCCTGTTTAGCATTGCCTCCTTATTTCTGTACAATGCAACTAGATAAGGATCAGTGTGTAGAAAGGAGATCAGACATTGCTTCAGGGTTGGGAAGTCCGTAGACATTTTTGCCACAAATGGGGCTTCTGAGGAGAGCCCAGTGAGAGGGCTTGGGGCCCAGCTGGGTCGGTGAAGGAGCCATGGAGTGGCCAAGCCACTGAAGGCTCCTCACCCTCACCTCACTTTACCTCACTTCCTGTAGGGTACCTCCCAGAAGATCTTTCACGCTACCTCTTCCTTTTTGGTTGTGCCTGTTTTGATTAGATTAGTTTTATGCTAAGCCTGGAAGTGGAAGGGCTGGGATAAGGTCAGGAGGAGCTGGACCTTGTGCAGTTTCCTATTGTGACTAGCAATGGCACAGAGAAATCTCCCTGGCAGGTCTGTTCTGTTGAGATTTCTCATTGCCAAAGGTCAAGACGGAAGGGTTACAGAGGTAGCAAAGAGATTCTGACAAAATTCTGTTAAAGAAATCACAGCCTCACAGATCCAAACTTCCTGAAGCTCCTCTCTCCTGGAGGACAGAGTTAAATTTGTAGACATGACAGGCTGACAACTTTTTATACTATGTACTAGGTGGCTTGCTTGAGCACAGCACTGACTCAGGTAATTAACTCTTCGGGAGTTTTACAACTTCTACTGCCATCACCAACAATTAGCATCTTAATGACAGTGCTCTCCTACCAATGTGGCTTCACATCTCTGAACAATTTACAACCTCCAATGGGCCATGAAGAGGAAAATGTCTGCCACCGCTAAGCATATTTATATTGATACTAGCAGATAGGGTGTTTGGTTTCAGGATTTAAAGTATGCATTTAATCTACTTTCTTTTGGTTGAGAAACAATCTGTTAGGGCAGTAACCCTCTTGTGCTCCTAGAGTCCTATTATGGTTAGCTATAGAATGTCCCCGAAGAGCTCATGTATTAATGTTCAGAGTTGACATAATTAAGTCAGGAGGGATTTAATCTCGTAAGTGGATAAATCCATTGTAATGGATTTACTGGGTGGTAACATAGGCAGGTGGGGTGTGGCTAGAGAAGGTGGGTCCCTGGAGGTGTGGCCTTAGGGATTGTGCTTTGGTCTTTGAATCCCCTTTCTTGCTCGCTCTCTCTGCTTTTGCCATTCATGATGCGAGAGTAGAGCCCTTGCTCTTTCCCTCTCTCTGCTTCCTGCTGCCATGCCCTGAGGTCTGTAGACCCTGGCCTCACATGGACTGAACCCCAAATATCCAAAAACTGTGAGCAAATAAGTCTCCCTTCCTCTAAGTTGTGTGGTCAATTGTTTTGGATTGTAGCAATGAGAATGTTGACCGAGACAAGTTCTCAGTATGTGAATCACTTGAGGCATTTGCTTAATATGTAGTTTTCTGGGACACCACTGCAGAAAATCAGAATTGGACTCTCTGAAGGACTGGCTTAGGAAACTGAATTTGACAAACTCTCCCCTAGTAAAGTATGGAAGTAACTAGGTACCCCAAGCTACTAAGAACTGAGTGCCTACGACCTTCTGTGTTATGAAACTATGGAATTGTTTTCCTTTATTACTCATGGATGGAGGAAATTGACTCCCACTTTTTATCTGATTTGAAAGAATGCACAATTTTCTTAAATTCTATCACCTCTTCATTTATTCTTCAACACATAATATTTATTGAACACTTTCTGTGTGACAGAAACAATACTAGCTGCCTGGCTACTCAGGGGGAATAAGACATAGTCTCTGAATTGAAGGAACTTCTAATCTCTAAAGAAAACAAATGTGTGCAATTAGGTGTTATAAGAGCTACGAAAGAGGTCCATAAGGATAAAATGAAAACAGAAAGGAGAGAGCAATCAAGTATACCTGGGTAACATGGTGGTCTCATAAATATTTTCACATAGAGAAAGATGTATAGGTATATACCAAGTAGACAAGTTGGAAGTAAAGTAACATTCTAGGATGATGGAGCAAAGACATAAATTTTAAAATAACAAGACAGGGTCTGAGAACTTAAAGTAGTTCAGCATGGAATTAGAAGACAGGATGATGGGTGGCAGAGAAGGACAGGGTAAGAAATGATCCTGGGACATGAAGAGAAACTAGATCATAGTATATATGCTAAGGGATTTGACCTTTAGTCTCTTCAATAGTTTTCTCAAAGTATAGAACTCATGATTTCCACATTAGAATCACCTAACTGAATCAGAATTCAAGGCAGTGGAAATATGGGTTATATGTTTTTATAAGCATCCCAGACAGCCAGGACACCAAGCTTGGTATCCACTGTTCCATAATATGGAAACACTGGAGAGTTTTGCATAGGGGAGAGAAACTATTAGAAAGACAAATCATGTTAGTACATGATGGATTAGTTTGCTTGAGATTAGCAAGAAGGATGTCAGGAGGCTAATTTGCAGCCATAGCAATCCTTCAGGTAAGAGGTGATGAGAGATTTAGCTTAGTTAGTGCACACCTTGAACACGAAAGATGGAAGATGAATGGGAAGGTTTCTAAGAAGTTAAGATATGCATGGAAAAGTCTAAATAGAAAGTGAAAATATCATGAGAATGCATTAATGCCAAATATAGTATTTGTTGAAAGTTTTAGCTATTTTTCTGAAATTAAGTCTATTTTATATGATAAAGCAAAGTTCTCTCTCATCACAAATTTCTCTCATCACAATTTTATTTTCATTCTTGTGCATGTATGTGCATGCTCGCAATTTTGAATGGCAAACCTCAATGATTTAAGAACAATTAGAGGCAGGATTGTGGATAGTACTGCAGACAACCGTCTCTGCCATAATTCTGTATCACACTCCTGGTAGTGACATGGTTGAGATGATGCAGTCATCTCTGTATTCGTGCTTAAAATGGACATAGAAAGGAGAAAATATTTTCTGAGATAATCATGTCTCCAAAATGTCAGGCTATCCTTCCAAAGGATAAAACATATCAGTAATGGAAGAATTCCCTTTTCTCAAGGAGTTGGACAGATCATGCTGGCCAACATGCTTCTCCTATGCTAATGTATTTTCTGGAAATTTCTAAAAGGTCATAACTTATGTGAAAATATAAGAAAAATATTTTAAACAACCCTATAACAAAGAAAAAGTGTTCTGGAACCTGCCAAAGCCACTAACTTATTTCTTATATGACTAAGTTGAGACGACCAAGATCTGGCATCTACTGAATGGTCTTTCCTCCTTGGATCTGCAAGCTAGAAAGAGTCTTAAATCCATTTTCAGACAGAGGGGAGAGAATTTAACTAGCTTCCCTATTTGGAGTGGAAGGAGGGGCTAGAACCTAACTCATTCCCTCTTGTCTATTAGTAAATGCTACTGTAATTATAGGGGATATTAGGAAGGGTCCACAATGTATGTCAAAGAATTCAGTCTGTGATTAATAGCATAGATCTGGGTATGAATCTCATATGCACCAGCAGCGTGAGTTGGTAATACATTCTCAGTTTCTCATCTGTGAGATGTGGATATTCTTGTTTCATAGGGCTATTCATTCAACCATCAACTCTCTCATTCAAAGGTATTTATTAATCACTCATTTAATAAATGACATGGTGGCCAAAAAGAAAAAAAAAGATATAATTCCTGCTTTCATGGGAGTTTATATTCTAGTGGAGGGAAGCAGATGATGAAGCAAGTCAATATGTATTATATCAGGTGGTAGTACATGCTAAGAAGAAAAATAAAGCAAATTAAAAAAAGAACTGAATTAAAGGGAAAAGGAGTGATCCTCTTTGGAAGGGATGGTCGGGTGAGCCTTTCTCAAAATGTGACATTTGAGAAGAGACATGAAGCAAGGCAGCGACCCAACAAAATATCTGTGGGGATAATATTCCATGGAATCAACAAGAAGGCAACATCCCCAGGGCGGGAAAGACTGCATGTCTGAGGATCAGCAAAGAGGCCAGGAGCTGCAGTGAGGTGTGGCTAAAGTAAAAAGTGAGACAATGAGAAAGAAGTCATTGATTTCACTGCTTTGACAGACAATTAGCCATTGGGTATCTGGGAGAAGAAGCTTCTAGACAGAAAGATCAGAGTGCTGTGGTGGAGGATGTTAGCATGTTCCAGGAGGAGAGAGGGTCAGGGCATCTGGCATGCCTCTAAGGTATAAACTTGTAGGTGATATGATCAGAGGGACAAGAAGGGTAGTTGATGCAGGACATCTGAGGCCATGTCAAGAACTTTGGGTTCAATTCTGAGAAAGGGGGGATCAGTGGAAATTCACTGAGAAATGATACAGTTGGATTTATGCTGTGATAGGATCATGTGGTTTTGAAGGGACAAGATACTAGAGGGCTCAGGTGTGATAATGGAGAGACCAGCAGAGAAGTAAAAGTAACAGTCCTGGCAAGAGACAGTGGTAGCTCTGTCCAGTGCCAACAGAAAAGGAGGTGAAGGTGAGAAGTGGCCATATTTTAGAATGAGAACTGACAAGCTTCACCGATGGATCGGATGGGAGGTGACAGCTTTGAGCAGTGGCTAGCCCCCAGTGTGCGCAGCCTCAGGTTACGAAGTGAAGTGTTCTTCTTCCTCTAGTGCATTACACCATGGAAGCTCTTGATTTACTTCATTCAGCAAGGAAATGGTGAAGGGAGACTTGAGAAGAGGGTCTGGATCCTGGAACTTGGGGTCTAATACTAAAATGTGTGCTGAGTCATTATGGATGTTCTTGACTTAAAGGACAGTAGGCTCCCTGTCTAGGAGAAATATAAAACCTCACTGTCTTTTCCACAGGGCCATCTGTCACATCTCTGTCCTTCTTTTAACCTTAATTCAAACCAACCCTTGTCCAGAAAGCTTATAGAGACCTTCTAGCTTCTTGCACTGTAGGGAAAGACTGCAAAGAAGTGGGATGAGCCTTAAGTCATTTCAGATTGCACAACCTATGACAAGATGGTGTTCCTGTAGCCAAAGCTCTGCAGCAGGAATCCCCATGAGGGCATTTCTTGGGCAGCTCCATCAGGTGCAGGAACGTAAAGGGGTACAGATTGGCTAGCTCCTTTTTGTGGGGTGATAGTTTGTTCACTGTCCTTTCTGCCTGTCTCTTCTTGTTTGTTGTACCCCAGGCTTCACTTTTCTAACAGAATTACCTGGCTGTAGATTGTCTCCCACAGAACTGGGAGAAGCAGGGGTGGACACAGTGAATCCAGGCCGCATGTGTCCTAGGTTGTATCATGCCCACAGCAAGGTCAGTCTTCACGGAGATGTACGCTGTGTCTCTGTTCTCCTCACAGGCTTCCCTCCCAGCACCACAGCTGCTGGCTCGTAGGCACAGGTGCAAGGCTGGTCTCCTTCCTGGGGTGGGCTGTTCTTCCTGCCTGTTTAGAATGCAGGACTAGATATTGGTATGTTCCCCTGTATTGACAATAATGCTAACCTTAGCTATTGTTATAATTTTAAATACAATAAGATAGCATGAACTCAGGGAATTGCTTTTTATAACTGAGGATGCAGAAGTACCTCAAACACTGCCCTTTTTACTGAGCAATAATAACTAGTATTTCTAGAATTTTTTTCTTACAATAGAAACAATCACTAAAAGGATAACCATTCTAACATGAATGTTCTCCAAAACTAAAGTGTTATTTGTTGCTAAGTAAGAAAATGTCCTTACACGCCCACATTTTGTTGAGCAGTGAGCATTCTGGGGCTTTTATCACCTTGATAATTAGAAATGGGAAATTCAGAGTCATGAGAGTGGCTTCTCTGAGGGACTAGATATGAAATGATTTGGAGAAATCCCTATCATCACGCAGGGACAAAGGTATGGAATAGCCTTCCTAAAGGTTGAAAACATAAATAAAGAACAAATGAGCTGTGACACATACAATCATCTTTTGGGTATCTGAGTGACTGCTTCCAGGACTCCCTTCAAATATCAAAACCTGTAGATGCCTAAGTCCCATATATAAAATGCATAGTATTTGCATCCAACCTATGCAAATATTCCTGCATGCTTTAAATCACCTGTAGATAAACTATTATATCTAATACAGTGTAAATGCTACATAAATAGTTGTTACACTATTATTTAGGGAATAAAGACAAGAATAATCTATAAATATTCAGTACAGACTTTCTCTCTTTCAGAGGGTTTGTGTGTACACACACACGTGCACACACACACACACACACACACACATATATATATATACATATATATATATACATATATATATATATATATATATATATATATACACACACTACTGGAGAAAATAGCATATGTATATATGATTAGTTGAATCTGTAGGTACAGAGCCTGCAGATACAGAGAGCCAACTGTGTATCATATTGAAATATACACCAGTCCACCAGTTCTAAGAAAGTTGAGATCTATCTCTTGGGTCAAATTCTCTGTTATTTCTCCAGCTCTCTGTAGGATCCCTGGCACAGATTTAAACTTCAATAAATACTTGTAGGTTAAATGATCAACAATTACATACTAGACTTGTGGGTGAAATAAGAGCTGGCTCAGACTCAAGAGGAAAGGTATCTTCTGTAATTTTTGACCTTTACCATGGTGTGGAGTGAGGGTTGGGGTTTGTATTGATACCAGGAGATGACCCTTGAAAGGGTTGCTCAGAGATATAGTCCAAGCCTTAAGGAAACCAGGTCAAATGTCATTTCTGAAGGCAATGTCACAGTATAATAGAGATATGAACCATTATCTTCAACTCACTTTCTTAGATTCAGACCAACCCTATTGACTATATAGAGATTGTGATTTTTTTTCACTTTTTCCAGTCCATAAACATATGCTTTGGGGTTAGAAGATGACCTAGGAGATTTGTAGGTGGTTCAGTGAAAATTTTTACCTACTACTATTGGAGAAAATATCAAACTAGCCATCCTATTATGGTAAGATAAATTAAAATGGTTCTTTTGTTACGTGCTAAGGACTATCTGGCAAAAAAGAAGTGGTCAAATCATGATTCCTAAGCTAAATATGTTTATTTACTCTTAATTACTCATAGAAAGAGACTGTCTTGAGAAAGCCATTGCTTGATCCTACCAGGCTCCTGATCTCATTCTCACTGTAGCTTAAGAAGACTCCCTAAGCAAAGGAAGTTATTTGGAAATTTTCGCTTAAGCAATATATACCTGCATTCTGTATTCTTCAAGCCCAGTCATATTGGTTTGGGCAAGAACATTAAATATCTGATAATATGTCCTAAATCTCTATTTGATTTCTATTTTGCTGCTTGTACTATAGAATAAGAATGCCAAACCAAGAGAAAAGGACAAATTGATATTGATTCTGGATCAGTGGGAAAATATATATGTTCAGCCAGAGCAAAACCCCAGGTAAAAATTACAGAGTGTTCCCATTAGAGTGAAAAATGTATAGCATTATAATTCCCCAATTCTCGCTTCTTATGTCTGAGCTTTTATAAGACAGAAAGAAACTTTATTCCCTGCCTCTGTCATCTATACCTCCTATTCCATTATGAAGACTCACTTTCATAAAGTCAATTCGATCAATCACATTCTCCCCTTTAGCAGCTTCCTACCACCTATGGGACAGCATTCCAACACCATGGTCTTTACCGGAACATTGATGATTCAGTGTCAGTTTATTATCATCATGATCTTTAACACTGGCACCGTTGCCACCATTTCATCTGTAGTCATAGAAAGCAGATTCATGGTTGCATTTAGATGAGGAATCAGAGAGAAAATATATATTACAAAAGGGTATAAAATCATTTATGGAAAATAGATATGCTCATTATCTTAATTTTATTCAGTGTTTCAGGGTTATATATCAAAACTGATCAATTTATGCACTTATATATAACTTATTTTGCATCATTTATAGCTCAATAAACCTGTAAAATATATAGAATCAAATTATTAGGAGAATAATATTCTTGCAGATAATAAAAACAAACCAGAAATGGATGCCAAGAAAACAAATGGAAACATTATCTAATACTCAAAATTAAGTAGTTAATATTCAAAATTGAACTGGAAGAAATTGAGAAAGTTGTAGAATCTATGAACAAACAGCATAAACCACAGTTATCAAAACTTATAAATGAGGTGACCAGAAGAAAGGAAGGTGGGGTAGAAAGATTGTGGAACTCAGAAAATACTAGTAAATAAAAGAAAAAAATTGAAATAAAGACAAAAATAGAAGGAATAAATGAGCAAATAGATAGAAAAGATAATTCATTAAGGAAATTAGGAAAAAGGAGAATTTTGAAAAATAAAGAAATAGAAAAACAGATATGAAGGATTTATATGAAAGTGATAGAGAATATAGGGAAAAGATTACATATATATGTATGTATAAAAATTTATAATAGCTATACACATATATAGATATAAAATTGGAATCACTAAAGGAGAAATTCAAAGCAGAAAAAATACTAACAATCAAAATTTAAGAAAACTTCCCTGAATCAAAAATATATTTTTGAACCTACACATTGAAAGAGTCCTTGGGAAAAATTACTTATAATGGACAACACTAAAATTTAGTCTAAAAATGGGAAGGAGGAAGATCAATTTAGTAGAAATGAGTGCCCTAAATCTCCAAATTTCTAAATATAATTTGCCATTAAGAGTAACCAGAAGTCCTGAAAGAAGTGGCTGATTCTAGGTTCACAACAGAAGGTGTACAAGTTAGTCCTGGAATATTTTATCCAACAGAAAGCAGGGAAGGTATCAAACACAACCAGGGTCATAACGAAAGGATATAATAGCCAATGTGAAGAAGCTCCTACTGATCAAAGAAGGGGAAATGTGTCTATCAGTAAGGACAATAACTGCAATAGATGTAAAGACATTAACTATATTTGAATCTATGAGTTCATAATAGTATTAACAATGGTGACAATAAGATCAGTAGACTAGTTTTAGATGATAGGGAAATATTCATTATTTTGAAATTTGGTAATTAAAAAAAGAGTCAAACTTCATCTTGTCTTTTAAGTAGGAGTTCTATCTCAGGATGATAAAACAACTTATAGGAAATGTTTTCTTCTTTGAAATATTTCAACTAAAAAATAAATAAGGAATGAATTATATCCCCATTTTGCAGTCACTAAGGGATTAGTGGTTCCAACCATTGACCATCAATAGCTACTCTCATCTCAAAAAGAGAAATAGCTATTCATTATGAATTTCCTGATGGCAGTTCATATGTAGAGTAGCCTTACATCACAAAAATAGCAAAATCAAACTTTAGCCTGACATATTATCTATGTCTGACTGCCAATTAGTAAGAAGCTAGCAATTTTGAAATATACATTACTATTAATTATAGTCACTATGCTGTGCATATATATCTCCAAAACTTACTCCTCTTATCTCCCTGAAATTTTGTATCTTTAAATCCTATCTTTTCACCCCTCTGCCAACATCTGGTAACCAACATTTTACTCTCTATTTCTATGAATTCAATTTTTATAGGTTCCACAGTTGCTAAAAGTATAAATTTTAAATGTTCTCACCACAAAAAGAGATGATAAGATGATAAATGTGTTAATTAGCTTGATTCAATCATTCTACAATGTGAACATATATCAAAATGCCACATAGTATGCCATGAATATATGCAATTAAAATGAAATTAAAAATTGTCAATTAAAATGGAAATTTAAAAAAGTATAAAAATATTAAAGAAAAAGAAGATTCTCATGTACTAGAATTCAGTATAAATGGTTTTGTTGTTTTTAATGAAACCTTAAAGTGCTATCTTTTAAAAATAATTTTAGTGTATAAAAATATGTAAATATATAACAGGTAAATTAATATTGGGATAAATATGACCTATGTCCCCCCTCAGAAAAGGAAGTTAGACCTATAATAAAGTATTCGTTCTCAATTTAATTCAACATGTACTCTGAATGTGTTTTTACCATGCAATTGGAGAATAAATAACTAAATAACAGAAGCCATAGATCTGCCTTCAAATTCTCTAAAGCATTGTTTCCATAATCTGTGTGTGTGTGTGTGTGTGTGAGAGAGAGAGAGAGAGAGAGAGAGAGAGAGAGAGAGGTGGGGGAGAGAATCATTGTATGAATATTTATAATTTTTGGCAACCCTAATAAATTATATATATGTAAAATTTTTAATTCTTACAACTCTCCTGTGAATTACCTTTTTAAAAAAATAGCCGGTGTTCTGAGAAGTTAATTAACTAGCATTAGGTTATAGCTGTCCAATTCCAAAATCTACGATCTTCTCTGTTACAATATAATCATTTCCTTCTCTAAATGTCTATAAAAAGAGCTTGGAAACTGGAGGTCTGTGGGGTCAGTTTGGCTGCAGATGTCTCATTAGCTTGCACATTGTAGACTCACATAAGGTTATCATTTTTTTTAACGAACAAAAATTCAAGTCTTTGGGTTTTTCTGAAAAACAAGAATTTTTGCAAAAGGAGAGGCTGCCTGCTTTAGGTAGTGTAAGTGATCTGGGGTGAGTTTGCTACAATCCCCATCAACCTCTGTGGTGCTTTCACAGGCCAGCTTTCCCTCATTAGTTCTTCCAGATCCTAGCCTGATCTACAGTGAGCATTAAACCCATTAAACCACTCAAGGCCTTGTTTTACATTGTTTTCAGTCATAGTTATTTGTTTGAATGTCTTGTCTAATAAATTAGACTATAGACTTCTAGAAGTAGAAATCATATCTTATCATTATTTTGCATTTCCCGTAGCATAAAGATTTTCAGGCATCCATTGAACAAATACACTTAATTAATCAATCAATGAAAAGCATAGTGAGTTACTTTAGCTGATAGTTATACTCTTAGTTGATGTAGGAAGATTTCCCAACCTTCATTCAATAGGAACTGTCATGTCTGCCACAAAGAAAAGTTAGTTGCTGAAATCATGATTGAGATACTAGTAACTTTCTTTTGTTGCAGAGTAATAAAGGAAAAAAAGTTGCACTGAAAATATAGACTTTTTATCTTTGATAACCCTACCTTAGTCTCAAAATCATCACTCTCTGTGGAACTCTTATTTTATGGCTGAAATAATCAGTTTCTGTGGAGTGTTATTACTCACACTATCTTTTCTGTTGAGAGGAAACGTGTTTTCAAAGCACAGTTTCCCAATCTTTCAAAATAAGTCATCTTGGTAGAAAATGAAAATGTGACTTTCGTATGTCCAGATGTCACCATATAACAGGAAACTTTGACAACGGCTGCTACCTATGGGGAGCTGCCATGGGTATTTCTGCAGACCTGCTGCCCACAGGGATGTGTAGAACAGACAGAAGCTTTGAATGGCCCAGCCCCAAGGAGCAATATGACCAAAAAACAAGACATGCACAGTAAAAGAATGTTCTCACTTGTGCATTCTGTCCCTCTTCCCCTCCTTGTGATATGCAGAAAACATGATTTGTTTTTCTATCTTTGAAAACAATGTTAAACATTTTACTTCTTCATAATACAGTGTTGCTTAAAAAAGATTGGAATGAAAAGACCAGTGTATTTTCTGTGAAGGCCTCCCCCAGCAGTTGAATTCTGACATCCAGGTTGAGTAGGGGGCTGAGGGCATTTCTTTAAGTAATGTCAGTGTGCAGAGTCCATGGTCAGAAGAATCTTGAAGGGCAGGAAGGGACAGAGCCGCTGCATGTCCCTAGGCAGATGGTAATAGAGCATAGAACCAAGAACTAAGCTCTAGTTCACAGTGGCTACAGCTTTGATGTAAGAAGGAGGGTCTACTGATTATAACCCTGAATATCTCAGCCTCCTTTACTAGAATCACCTTTATTAGAAGGTGCGAATGTGGTGAAAGAGTACTCCAGAAACCAATGAAGCATTTCCCAGGGGTCAGAGCATCACCAGCTGGGCATGGTGGTGCACATCTGTAATCCCAGTACTAGGGAGGCTGAGACAGGAGGATCAGCATCTTAGTGAGACCCTTAGCACCTTAGTGAGACCCTGTTTCAAAATAAAAAATAAAAACTAGGGCTGGGGGCATAGCTCAGAGGTATAATGTCCTCGGGTTCAATCCCTAGTACCAACACACACACACACACACACACACACACACAAAGATTAAAGATAACTAGTGTTAGTGAGGATATGGAGAAAAGGAAACCCTTACCTACTATTGGTGAGATTTTAAATTAGTACAGCAATTATGGAAAACATTATGGAAGAACTTAAAATGTTCAAAATAGAATTACCATATGATCCAGCAACCCTACATTTGGGTGTATAGTTAAAGAAAAACAAATCAGTATGTTGAAGGGAAATCTGCACTCCCCTGTTTATTATCAGTAATAGCCAAGAAATAAAAACCACCCAAGTGTCCATCATTGATGAATGGATAAAGTGAATGTGGGACATACAGAAATGGAATCCTACTGAACCACAGAAAGGACCCTGTCATTTGAAAAAATCCTCACATTTGAGACAATATGGAACCAGAGGACATAATATTAAATAAAATAAGCCAAGCACAGAAATACAAATATGGTATGATCTCTTTTATAAGTGGAATCTAAAAAAGCTTATTTTATAGAAGTTGAGAGAAGATTACTAGGAAGAATATGGGGGAAGGAGAATGGGAGAGAGGTTAGTCAATGGGTACAATGTTATAGTTAGATAGGAAAAATAAATTCTAGTGTTCTATGGCACAGTGGGGTGACTACAGTCAGCAATAGTGTGTTATATATTTCAAAATACCTAGATTTTTTAATACCTCACCACAAATATTTGGTAAATGTTTAGGGTGATGGATATGCTAGTTACCCTGATTTGATCATTAAATAATGTATACATGTATTGAAATATCATGCTGTACTCCATAAATATGTATCATTATTATTTGTGAATCAAAACTTTTTTTTAAAGATGATGGGACAAAGATGTCAGTGGGGAGCAAGAAATTCAACATGGAAGGGAAAATAAACCTTTGTAAAAGTATACATCACAGTATTGAACATCAGACCTTTCACAGCCTGCTTTGTTTTAAGATAAACCTCCATTTCAACCTGATAATTGTCATTTTGCTCCACTGTGGCCTTAAGATGGCTTGTGTTCTTATGGGATGTACCTTAAAGACTGTCAGTATGTCAAAGAGCTTTGATTCTCCATGTGGTGTTGCCCAGCTCCATTTGGAAATAAACAGAAACCATACAAGTTTCAAAAAGGAAGTTGGTAGTGAAACGGACAGAGCACAGACCTCAGCGTCCTGCAGATCTGGGTATTGCCCGCAGATCTAACTCTGGACACCTGGGACCCTAAGCAATTAACGTCACTGAGCCATAGTTTCAATAAAATAGTTATGCTGGTGCCTGCCTTGAAAGACGGTTTTTAGGATGAAATGTGTAGAATGTATGCAATGCTTGTAAAGAAGTTATTTGATGAACACCTTGCCCACCCCACTCCATACTTTCAATGGGGAATGTCAAAGAAGAAGAGCTACTAAATCAAAAGCAGCACACTGTGAGAGCTGCTCAGCTTATCTGTAGGTTTTGATTAAGCAATATCAAGAGACTGCCTTTATTTCATCTCATAAACTTAGTTCATTATTGTGACAAGAGAAATAACGCATCTGACTTTCCCTCCATCCTCAACGCTACTCTCGGCATCTGCCCTGATTCAAGTTGCTGAGAAGTTCTGAGCTCCGGGGAAACCTCAGCAAGGCGAGACCAGAGGCTTCAAGGATTCAAGGATTCTGACCTTCTTAGTCCCCAAAAAGCTAAAGAGAAGTTGAGTCCCTAGATGAGGCATCTCTATCCCCAAGGCCAGGAAAGTTCAAGGAGATGCAGGATGCAAGAACCTCCAGGGCATGAAATGGTTTATTTCCCATCCCTTGAAGAACTACTACCACGCACACACACACACACACCATAGTGACCAACAATAAAAATAATAACTCATCTCTGGAGACTCAGGGATCAGCGAGAGGAGACCAAACAGAGCAGGTATCCAGCACCACAGAGCTACTAGATAGAAACCACTAAAGCCAAATAAAAGTATTTAAGGAGCTTCAGGTACAGGAAAGAAAGATGTAAGATGTAATAAATTCAGGTTTTTTTTTTTTTTTTGGTCCTGGAGATTGAACCCAGGGGCATTCTACCTCCAAGCTACACCCCCAGCCCTATTTTTTATTCTTTTATTCTTGAAACAGGGTCTCACTAAATTGCGGAGGGCCTCACTAAGTTGCTGAGGCTGGCCGCGAACCTGCTATCCTGTTTCAGCCTCCCAAGTACTGGGATTATATGCATGTGCCACCATGCCCGGCCAAATTCATTGTTTTTAAGGTAAGCTTTCAATAGATGAACAGAAGTGTCAAAATGATCAAAGAAGTAAAAAACTTATATGGATAAATTGCTACAGAGATTAGTATAGTAAGGTCTGCAAAAACCTACCACTCAAAAGGTACCAAGAACAGATGGGCCCCAAATGAAGGCTCTCTAAATTAAAAGGAGACATAATTCCAAAGTTATTTAAGCTATTCCTTTTTAGAAAAATGTGGAATTTTTTTTCCACTTCATTTTATGGAACCAATGTTATATTCATACCCAACAAAGGAACAAACTACAGGCTAATCTAAATCATGAGTTAATATGTTACAATTCTAAATAAGCTATTAGTAAATGGAATTTAGTGCTATAACAAGAAAACATTACAGTAGGACTAAAATGATTTGAGGAATGAGCAGATAGTTCAAATCAGAAAAGACTCTCAATTTAATCCATGATATCAATTAATAATGGACAAAAATATACATAAACATATTATCAGATGCACGTGATACACTTGATGAAGTGTACATATTTCTCAAAATTACCAAGTAAACCACTTAATGAAGTTACTTAAACATAATATTTACCCAAAAACCAATAAACCAATAACATATACTAGCCTAAAGAGTAAGACAGTAAGATCATTCATACTAATAACAGGAAATAAACACAATGATGCCTGCTATCAGGATTTTTAATCACATCGTCTTAGAAATTTAAGGAAATGAAGTCAAGAAAATAAGACAATTGATACAAACTTTGAAAGAGATGTATCTACCTTTTCCCCCCCTCATAATAACATTGCATACCCAGAAAACCCCAGAGACTCTAGGGGAAACAAAAATTAAAATTTATAAGAACATCTGGTAGTTGCTTGGATACAAGATATTTATAATTATAATAACCTGTAATAACTGATTTTACTACACATATATATATACCCACACACAGGTCATGTTATTGCCCATGACGAATTATATGGAACAACACTAGCTGATGTAGCAGACAAACCTTGCAAATACAGTGGTCTACCATAGTCGAAGGTAATGTTTCCCTCAGGAAGAGTCCAAAAGGTGGGGTGCATAGAGTAGAAGGACATTCATTCCATGGAGTCATTCAAGAAACTCAGGCAGATAGAAGTTTTGCCATCTTTCCCATGGTTGCCCCAGAGATTTATATGCAACAGATGAATAGAGAAAGAAACCTTGAATATTTTTGAGTCAGGCCTAAACCCTATTGAACAATACCTCTGCCACACTTGGTTGGCCTATACTCAGTCACTTGGAAGCATGTAGATGTGAAGAAATCTGGGGAAGACAGTCCTTGGGGGTGCTGGACTGTCACTTCCCAAGAATAACTTTTCACCATAGAGAAGGGGACTGGTTTTGGGGCAAGTGGCTAGCCCTTTATATTAGAAGTGGATGGTATTATTCCCCATTTCACAGGTAAGAAAATTGAGGCATAGAAAGGTTAGATAGCATGTCGAAGACCATATAGGCGGAGTATTAGACTCAGGATTTGAACCTAAGCAGTCTTACTCCAGAATCTATGATCTTAACCATTATGCTATATTATCTCTGAACTATACCTTTTGTCTATTCTAGAATAAATGCCAAGAAATGGAAAAAGAAAAAACGTGTCTGCAGTATTAAAGGAAACTATTAAATTAGTAGGCATAGATTTTATAAGAAAGAAAACCTATGGGAAGGAAACTATAAAATGCCATTGAAGGACATAAAAAATAAAAACAAATGAAAAAGCATTGCTTATTCTTGGCTGAGACTTGGTAGCATAAAAAATGTCAATTTTTTTTCCCAGAATTATTAACACAAAAGAAATTTTTAATTAGACATTTATATGAAATAAAAAATTGCTCAATATTAGGTCTGTACAAACACAACAGTAGGGAAATTGTCTTAACAGATATTAGAGAATACTCTAATCAAATCAAAATGGAAATGCCAGAAAAACAGATAAAAAAACGAATCAAGAAAGAAATCCCAGCATATATTAAAATTTAATAGATGTGGAAAATACTATTTTGATTCAGTGGAGAAAGGATGAATTATTAAATAAATGGTGATAGAATGAGAATGGTTATTCATGATAAAGAAAATAACATTGGGCCTTTATATTAGATTACTGATAAAAAAAAATTCCAGAAGGATGAAAGATCTAAATGTAAATAACAAAAATATAAAGATTCTACTAAAAAGTAAGTATATTGCAGACAAACATACAGTCTAAAGCCAGGAGAAACTTTGTAACCAAGATAAGGAGACCAGAAATCATTTACAAACAAATAAACATACTTGCTTATATAGAAGTAATTTTTAAAATGCCTTCTGCATAGCAAAGAATAAATCAATAAACAAACTATGTATTGGAAGGAAATTGCAGGGCAGCCAACAAAAAATTAACAACTTTAATTATATATAAAAAGTTCTTGCAAATGGACCAGAAAAAGAAACCACTAAACAGAAAAGAATGGGCCAAATATATGAATAAGCAATTTAAAGAACAAGAGTTCCAAATGGCCAGCATACATATTTAAAACTTCTCAGTCTCATGAGTGGTCAGAGAAATACAAATTAAAGTAACAATGAAATATAACATACCTATCAAACTGACAAAAATTGTGAAAGCCTCTATTACCCGTTCCTGATGGAAATTTTAAGTGTACATTCCCAGATTGCTGGTAGAAATGTGAATTGCCATGTCTTCTGGGGAAAGCAATCTGGCAATATCTGTTTAAAAATACACATACCGTTGGACCCAGCAATCCCATAGAAATAAGCAAATCATATCTTGAGATATAAGTCATACAATCCATCAGAAAAGCAAAGTGGACGTGTGATCTCTAATATTTCTGAAGAATAAAAATGATCCATTTATTTATGTGCTAGGCATGTTTTTTGTCAGGGAGGGTGATCTTCGACACTCCTGGTTTGAGTTTAAAAAATCACCGAGTCATATGTCTCCATGACTCAGTGGTTAGCAATCACTCAAGGCTAATTTAGGAGGACCTGTCATCTTTGTTCCAACCTCAAGGTGGCGAGACACCTGAGATCAGGCTGAGATGTTGAGAGATAAAAGTCTTCCCCACCGCATCTGAGGCAGAGTAGAAGATTGAGTGTAAGGGCTTCCTCTGAAATCTTCCTTGGAAAGGAAGACACAGGAAAGGGCTCCATGCAGGAAGAGACAAAGACGTAGGAATGCTAGAAAAATAGTACCCCTTGCTACGTGTGGTAGATTGCTGCAGTAATGGCGCCCACATATTCCCACCTCCCCTACTACACTGGTTCTGGGCTCGGTCGTGTGGCTGGGAGAGACCTGAAGCATGCTCATATATTTGGTCTTGCTTTTTCATGCTGCTTTTGGGACCCTGGGGCCTTGGTGTAGTCTACCAAATGAGAGGAAATTTGTCCCAGTTACCCTAACATCTACAATTAACCCTCAAAGGCATGAATGAGGCCATCGACCACCAGCTGAAAGAAGATGTTTGAGTGAGCCTGGTGAGATTGTAAGAACTGCTCAGGCCAGCCCAGCCCAAATACTCAACCCCCAGATCTTGAGCTAATAAATGTCTCTTTGTTTTAAGGTATGATTTGTTACACAGCTAAAGCTGCTATATTGCTAAAGGACTAGGAGGCAAAAATGTCATAAACCTTCAGAGCCCTTTGTGAATCCATGCTTTAAAATGACTTGTATGAATATAACTATGTTTAAATTTATAGAAATGAATATAAACGGAGGTATGGTATACCAGGAAGAAAATTGAAGAGAAAGGCTTATACTGAACAATAAGAATACCTAATCAAGCCAATTCAACTCCTAAGAGAAAATAAACAAGTACAAAATAAAAGCATTGAGAAGTATGGGTGTTTAGATTGTATGAATAATGGAGTTTTAGATAAGCACATCTGATTTCTAAAATATTAAATTAAAGTAGTTCTAAAGACACATGGTACCGGGCGTGGTGGCGCACGCTTGTAATCCCAGTACTTTGGGAGGTGGAGACCGGAGGATCCGGGTTCGCGGCCAGCCTCAGCTCTCTCTCTCTCCCTGTCTCTGTCTCTCTCTCTCCTTAGTGTGGCCCTCCGCAACTTCGTGAGACCCGGTTTCAAAATAAAGTATAAAAAATAGGGCCGGGGGTGTAGCGTGGAGGTAGAATGCCCCTGCGTTCAATCCCCGGTACCGCAAAAAAAAAAAAAAAAAGACACATGGTACACAGGATACAGAAACAGGAGATTCAGAAAATGGAATCATTTTTTTGTAAAAATTCAAGCAATACTCAATTAGTTCAAACTAGTGTTTATGATGTATAGTCTGGGAAAAATATTTTGGATATGAACATGCAGAGAGGAGTTGGAGAATTATGGTTAGTATAGATCAAATGAAGTCCATTGTCCAGTAAATTAGAAATTATTATGATGATTTTTCTCCCGAGCTTTGCTTCCCATAATTGTCATCAATGAGAAATAATTTACTTCTGCCATCAACTCCTTGTCTTGTTCCCAAATGGTCACTTCAAAAGGCCTTATTAAATGTTTTAGGTAGACTCAGGAAGAGCACAATGTTAGTTGAAGGAATGGTGTCTAACCTGTTAGAGATATGGATGTCAGTATATTTTTGTCCCCAAAATATTTCTTAGGAAAAAATACCACCATACATTTCCACACATTTGGCATTTCAAACACTTAGACAATATGTCATCTACTGGACCTTAATTACTGTCTTCAGAGGGTATTATTCTCTTTGTCCGGATGAGAAAATCTAGACTAAGCAAATTAGCCCACACCCAGGATCTTGTCCCATTAGTGTTAATGGTTCCAAATATGCCAACTGCCTCAGCTGACCACATGGCTGGAAATCTCCCTCCTCGTTCACTTTGATTCTTCACTAAAGCCTTGCTTTGAAAAGTTTCAACAAACTGTTGATAAGCTCTACAGTGCTGACAGAAGTCACCCATCCCAGGTGTCTGATCTCAAGTCCTTGGGCAGAGAGCTGACCTTGTGCCTGGTGCCTCCTCCATGGTGGAAGGTGCCTGCTTGTTCTCACTGGGAATGAACACTCTTCCATTTTCATCCACCCTCCTGCCCTAGCTTTCCTGCCCTGCACTTCCTAGAGAGTTTCAAGACAACTAAATCATACATGCTATTTTATAAATATGGAAGCATTTTTTCACTAAATTAATTCATTCTTCATTTGCAACCCTCAAAGTTTCTTTGAAGTCAAACAAAAGAGAACAGAGCTGGATTTTAATTTTTGGAAACACATACCATGTTACCCCAGAAATCCAATTTTCTAGATTAATGAATCATATCTGATATTGTAAATTAGAAATTAATTCTGCAGGGTGGAAAACAATGTGAATAAATTGAAGACACTTATTGAAAAAGGCATTGTCGTACCCACATGTCACATATACTTGAATATCGCTTCAGGTTTTCTAGACTCTGTTGAATCGGTTCTTTGCAATTAGAAATCCTCCCTTGGGGATTGCCTCAGATTGGTCTCTAAAATGACTAGGGTTTCCCCTCTCTCCTGTATTTCTTACAGCATTAGGGAGGAGCTGAACTTTAGGGCGATGTTGAAGTATCAAAGCATGGATACAGCCCATTCATACGACAAAAGTGGTATTTTACATTATAGCATTTTATAGTATTATAGCATCCTTATTTCCAAAGCACAGCTGCGCATGTGATTTCATCTGATCCGCATAGATTTCAAAAGCATTTACAGGGAACAATGCTTTTGGACAGGGAGACTCTGGTATTTTATGAACACGAACATTCAGGCAGACAGCTTGGGGAATTGTCCTGTTCTTTCCAATTCAGCTCTCTCTCTTCTACAGCCTGCAAGTTAAACTTATCAGAGCCACGCTGCAGCAAGAAGAGTTTTCTCTGGCCTTTGAAAAGCCATTGCTGTCCCATTTGGAGAGATGGTGGGAAAAGCCAAAGGCAGGATATCAGGAGATCTAGCTCCTCCTCAGCCTGCCTTGAACTACTCTGCATTCATTCCTTGGACCCAAGTGTCGTAAAGTGGGCATAAGTATACCTCCTGCATTCACTGGCTTGTGATGATGATAAAATGGAAAAATGAGTATAAAATCCTTTTGTAAACCATAAATCACTATGTAAATGTAAAGGTAGGGTAGGTAATATGGGATGGAGGGAGCCTATTTTCTCAGACCCCTTAGACTCTATAGCCAGACACTGTGCAAGAGAATTTGGTATAGTACCTCATTTAGTCCTCACATCAACTCAAGGAGCTAAATATTACTAGATTTCATTTCATTTCTTTCTTATTTTAAATTATAAAATAATTTGAATACTTCATATCATGAAAACAGAAAACACACTTGTTCAGAAAATAATACAACATAAGCAATTTCCCCACCCAGATTTAACCTTGTACAAATACTCATTAGATGTCTCTTTTCCTCCAGAAATGAAATGTTACAGATAAAGGTCTACCTTCACCTCTTCCCTCCTTCATGTCCTTGCACTTCATAAGTATTCCTCTCATGAATGTCTCTGTAATTGCACTATCTGGGTATATGTCCATAAAAAAATATACTGAATATTTGTATTTTTAAAATTTGCACATAGTTTAGGCAATACTGTATGCCTTCTTTCCCATTTTTCTTTCAACATTATATTTTTGAGATTTATAACTGCTGATAGAAAAGCTCATTTGAATATGCTATTCTAATTTTAGAATAAGCCATTGTTTATTAATTTACTTCCCAACTGATAGACAGGTGGTTTGTTTTCACAATTCTGCTGTTACATACATCAGTACACATCTGGACCCATGCCAATCATCTGTTCTTTTATGAATAGTAAATAATGTACCCCTGACTTTCTTGCCAATGGCTGATATTCTGCCAATGATGGTTACAAGTGAAGGTTGGAAGGTGACGTTGGCAGTGTCTCTGGCAGCAGCATCAAGAACTACCTTGCTTGAAAAAACTGTGTTGGTAGTGGCAATAGCAACAACCGTTTCCAGCACTTGCAAGCGATAGCAGAAGCAGCAGTTACCTTGGGGTGTAGCTTCTGGCTCAGGTGCAGGCACTGGGCTCTGGTAGTAGGAGCTTCGGCAGCACAGCACACTGGCCTCTACTTAGAGTTTTGATCTGAGGACCTAGAATCAGTACTCGTTTCTTGCCCATATTGTGAGTGGCTTTACTTACCCCTCTTTTAAACCTTCAATCATTGAAATATCCTTATAATAAATTCCTATATTAAATATCTTCTGTTTAATGTACTTAGAGGGATTTCTGTTTTCCTGATTTGATTCTGAATATGTTCATATGTTTCTTCTATATTACTTGCTTTTAAAGAGGTATTTTCATTTTCACATGTCTTAGATCCCACGCTAGTTGGTCAGTTCTTTGAGAACAGGAGTGGCATCTTAAGCAGAATGGTAAGAGTATGATGTACCATGATAAGCATTGCTAGATGCCACTGCAAACTACAGAATCCTAGTGGCTCAGCACAATAAATGCTGAGTCAGAGTTTCCTTCACTTGGTGAGTCAGGGAGCGAGCCTTCATCTCTCGCAACACACCACATTTATATATGTCTCTGAAGCATGACATGGCAGGGAAGAGAAGGGTGACACAGGCCCACCAAAACATACATGAACTCACCCAGAAATGACCCATCATTTTCACATTCCCACTTGCCAAAACTTATTCAGTTGCCCTCAATACAAGGGAAAATATAAGAAACACATGGATTTTTTTATAGCACTGAATGTTCTCATGATAGGGAGTTTTTTTGTACATTTATCTTTTATTTAGTCACTTACCAAATGTCCTTATTAATGCTGATAGGTTCTTACTACCGACTGTGGATTTTCTAAATACACAATCATATATCAGCAAAACACAATAACTTACTTTCCAGTATTCATACTATTCTTTCCTAGTTGCCTTCACTGGAATCTTCAAAGCATTGTTGAACTGAGATAGGGAGATTTTTAAAGCAGACAGAATTGGGTTCAAGTTTATAGTCTGTCTCTTACTAACTATGGCCTCAGGAAAATTATTTAACCCCTCTGAGCCTTAATTTTCTGTCTGTAAGAATTAAATTAAATTAATTAATTAATTAATTTATTTATTTATTTACTTTGCGGTACCGGGAATTGAACCCTGGGGCATTCTACCTCTGGGCTACACCCCCAGCCCTATTTTTTAGTCTTTATTTTGAAACAGGGTCTCACTAAGTTGCAGAGGGTCTTACTAAGTAGCTGAGACTGGCCGCGAACCCGGATCCTCCAGTCTCAGCCTCCCAAGTACTGGGATTACAAGGGTGCACCACCACGCCCGGCTCTGTAAGAATTTTAAACCCACAAAAGCGTTGCACATTTTAATTGAGATGGTGCCCTGGTAACAAAGATGAAGATGATGATGATAGCAGGTAATGTTTTAGAATACTTACAATGTGTGGGCAGATAAAATTCTAAGAACTTTACATCCATAACTCATTTCATTCTCAAAATTTTCCTGCAATGTGTTAGAAGTTTTGTATTTTACAATGTACTAAAAGTTTCCCCCGACCACCACCTTTTTGGAGATCCACCACTTATAAGTATGTATTTTTGGCCCTCAGAAACCCTGTACTATTAAACCCAATTACTTCTTTTTTTACACTTTTACTGTGCATTGTAAGTAACATTCATATCGAGGTATAGAGTGATAGGAATATACATGCACAAAACACTTGGTGCATTTCCTTCTAGATCCCACCCCCCACCCTGTCCTTCCCCGTATGTGTTCACTGAGCTTGGCATTGGTGATTTCATACATGTACATAGCATTATTTAAACTATTCCCTTCTTTATGTCTCTATCTCCTCTCCTCCCTCCATTAAACCCCCTCCATCACTCCATTGGAGTCTGTGCTCCTTTATCTGGGGTCTCTTTTGTTTTCCAATTTCTGTATCTAGCTTCCACATATGAGAGAAAACATACAAGTATTTACTTTATGAGACTGGCTAATCTCGCTTAGCATAATATTCTACAGTTCCATCCATTTTCCTGCAAATGACATAATTTTGTTCTTCTTTATGGCTGAGTAAAATTCCATTGTGTGTGTATACAATGGGAGTAAAATTCCATTGTGTGTGAATGGATCACAGTTTTGTGATCCATTCATCTATTAATGGACACCTAGGCTGGTTCCATAATTTGGCTATTGTGAATTATGCTGCTATAAACATGGATAGGCATATAGCCCTATAATATTATGACTTCAATTCCTTTGGAAAGATACCCAGGAGACGTATAGCTGGGTCATATGGTGATTCCATTCCTAATCTTCTGAGGAATCTCCACACACATCTCCATAGTGGCTGTACTAGTTTGCAGTCTCACCAACAGTGTATAAGAGTTCCTATTTCCCCACATCCTCCATCAGTTTTACTTCTTGAACATATTTGCTCTTGGAACACGTTGTCTTTCCCTCTGGCATCTGGAGAGACTAGCTCTTTGGATTCTAGCTGGGAAACTCTTATCCAGATTGTCCAAGCCAACTGATCCTTCCAATGCTTCAAAGACACAACCTGGAACTTACTGTCCCAAAAGGCTCAACCACAGTAGAACCATGGGCAACAAACTGGGTGCAAATTTTGTTGGGCTGTTCCTTATAAAAGCACAAGGTATTACCTTCCCCTTCTTTCCAGTTGGCCATATCCAACTATGAAAAAAAATCTCTCCATCCTCTTGTTCATCCAAATCTACAAAATACAGGCCTACTGTAGGATGCTGTTAGGAAGAATTTCCTTGGTCAAATGGAGATTTGGGGCTGATCCTGCAGGGTGCATCATCCTTTTAAGTGGCATGGAGAGCATGTGTGGCGCTCAGACTCTCTTCCAAATGAGCATAGGCATGAACAGCAGTCATTTCTTACTGGACCCTTCAGCTGGTGGAGAATGAGCACAAGGAAGAGAAAGTTTGCTCAGGGCCTTGATCAAGTGGGAGGAGAGGGACTGTGGAAATAATAAACGGCCATGCATTATTTATCTCTATTATGGCTTGGCAAAAGCACCATCATTCCATTGACTTCTCACTTTTAAATGAGCTGGGAAGAGGGCCAAGGTTGTTTTTTCAGATTCCCCTGGGAGAATATGAGTGCATATGTGGCATTTGTATTTTATTAACTCAGAGAGTTTCCCTTTTGTTTCTTCTGGATGATACAGGAGGAAGTCAGACTCTATCTTATTCTAAGGTAAGCTCAAGATTATTGGCAGTTCCTTACTCATACACTAATTATTAATTTCAATATAAAAACTTAAGAAGTCTTGGAACTGAAAACAAATCAGAGCAGGAGGAGTACAGAAGATAAAATGCCATTTTACAATATCCCTTGGAAACCAGATCCAACCTAGCAAGGGTGGTAGAGGTGAACATTTTTCAAAAAAATTTTGCCTTCAAAGTGGGTGTGATTCTCTTGTTTCTAGACATAATTTGAGAACAGGGGTGTCAAAGAGCTCTTCATTTACATGATTCTAAGTTGGTTATTTGATTATATTATAAATCTATAAAATGTAGGTTTTGAAGACAAACTAGAAATTTTTCCAATATTCACTCCATATTTTGATAGCCAGGCTAGGATACAAAAAGTGGATCGGCCTAATGCTGATTTTCCACACACTTAAAGGGATTGGACTTTAAGCAGTGAAGGGGAAGGGGAAGCCACATGATCACTGGTAGATCAGGTTCCAGCTTTCTAACCTGAGTCTGTGGTCTCTAAAAGTGACAACCCCTTAAAAATCTTGGTCTAATCAGCAGGGTCAGATTACTGGGGTCAGTGTCTCACAACACACATAGCAGAAGACCAGCAATATAGGAAAGAAATAAGTAGTGAGAGAGAATTGGAGAGAGGTTTTCCTGGAACAAGAATATGGATAGATAAAAGCGGCATGATTCTTTCTTCAAAAGGCTTGGTGGTGTTTTTGATTTCTCACCAGTCTCAGGGTGTCCCATTTCTCGATAGACTCAAAAGAATTTTTGTGATTTCACCTTGCTTTTTCACTCCCCACTGTCTGCTTTCAGCAACCAGAACTAAAAATTTGCTGGCGAGAATGTACGAATCTGCTCAGAACTGAGTCAAAAGCCATTTAGGGACCTCAGGAGAGGACGGCCCCTGTGGCTCATGGTTCAGCATCTCAGATGGAACTGTATTCTGATCCTCAGACCCCTGGCCTATCTGGACCCCAGCTGACTAGCTGAGAATGTGGGAGGAGGGTCCAGGAATAACAACCAGATAGTGAAAAGAGAGGAGTTTGATGGAAAGAGCAGAGCCCTGGTGTCAGCCTGACCCTGGTCAAATCCCAGTTTACTGCCTTAGGAGCAGTGAACTGTTTTTTCTCACCAATAAAGTTAAGAATCCAACTTTACAGGACACCAAGTCCCTCACAGAGGGGCTGTAAGTTTTAGATGAAGTGTCTAGCACAGTACTGTGTTTGTGTTAGTTCTGTTTCCTTCTTTGATTTCCAAATGTTCTTGTCGGAACCTGCAGCCTGGAGTCTGGGCACTAGAGAAGCATACATATGCAGAAACCAGCAACTGGCCTATGCTGGATACTGGTCTTGTAATGTGAGCAAAACATTCCATGCTGGCTCTTAGGGAGTGTAAAGTCTGGTGAGATAAACAGATCACAGAGATACACTATCATAAACTCTGATAAGTGTAATGGGGGAAAGTATAAAGTGCGGTCATGGCCCATGGCAGAGCACAGATGGCTTCTGGCTAGCCAAAGAAGGGACTTGTAGGGGCAGATAAGGGTCCTTGTCCCGTCTCCTCACCTCCAAGGTGTTACTTCCACTCCTACCACCAGGATCTCCTTCATAGTGACTAAAGTCTCTCCTTTGTCAATCATCTTTCAAATGCAATTTTCCAGGACAGATGAAACACTGTCTTATAATCTCAATTGCAAGAGTTTCCTTCCTGGAATAGTTGGCAAAGGACCACTTAGGTTGGTATGTTAGAGGGAAGATTGCAGAGAAATACTGCAACAATTCCAAAATGCTGTGGTGGTTCCTGACAGTCTTTCATTTAAAACATTTACAGGATAATGGGTCAGGTCCAATCAACATGCTAACCAAGGGTCAGCCTGGACTAGCTCCAGAGGCCAGCTCTGCCTGTAAAGAGCAGACTGAAAGACACACATCGTGAAAATTGCAATGGGTACAGTAAGGGTTAAAACAGAGGCATATGGATTATGCTGTGGAAGTCTGGAGAACTACTTTGAGAAAGATATATAAGCAGAGCATGAATTTGGTTGCACTGCCTCCTTTTCACCAAAAGGTTTCAGTGAGGCTGGTACACAAGTTGGCAGTTACTGCTGCCACGAAGCAGTAACCAATAAACCAAGTCTCTGTGGCTTAAGCACAGTCATTCAGAAACCCAGATTCTTTTAATTCTGTGATACTTGTCCATATTACATGTCCATATTACAAATATGTTTTCCAAAGTCAGTATAGGAGGAGAAAAGGGAATGGGTGGTTGAGCATGGGAGGTTTTAGCGGGCCAGGCATGGAAATGACTCATCTCATTTCTGACCTCATTTCACTGACCTAGACTCAGTCATATGGCTCCAACCTATCTTAAGAAACTTAGAAAATGAAATTAAGCTGTGGAGCCTGGAGAGAAATGAAATGTGTTTTGCAAGCAGATAGCATACTCTGATGGAGTATGTTCTCACACAGGGTCCTTCTAGAGTCTGATCCACGCACTGGGAGGCTGTGTACTATCATGCTTTTGAGAATCCACTTAGGTGGAATGAGACTGATGTGGGTTTGAATCAGAGTCCCACGCTTACCATCTTTGTAAACCCAGGCCACTTCCTTGTCAATAAAGTGGAGTTAGTGCCATGCCTAATTCATAGGGCTGTTGGAAAGATTTAACTGAGATTGCTCCTGCCACATAGCACATGACAGTTAATTGGAGTCATTATTTCACAGTGCAGATTCCTTGCTATGACCTACCACTATTTATCTTAAATGATTTCCCAAGGCAAATATCATCATTTGTAATTTTTATGAAATTACATGGATTCAGGATCCATGCTTATTGCTTTTCTCACATGTTGAAGCTCTGTTCCTACCCAGAAATAGCAAGAGTCCATGTTGAAATAGTTTGTCTCCCTTCTTCCCATAGGTGTTCTGAAAAGTACTTGAAACACTGGGTATGAGACCTCATATACTGAACATTTTTTAATATGAATCTCCATACTATTTAAAGGAAAAAATAAAATCTTGCAAGAACAACTAGTCAAAAAGTAGAGCAGCAAATTTTCTGCTGGCAAAGACCCTGTGGCTCTCTGGAGACCTTGCCATGGAAGATAAGACGTAGCTGTCTCTACCCCTTCCTTCCCCAGAGAAAAGAAAAGCATCATGTAGTCAACATGACTAAAACCAGTTTTATCCTGTGCCTAACCCTGTGTTCAGGCAGCTGTACGCATGAGCCAGGGGTGTACTGGAATAGGACATAAAGGCTTGGGAGAGTCAACTGTGACTATTTCTCCCCAAACTCTCCTATAGCAACAAAAATATATAGCAAATGCCTTTGCCAAAAGGACTTTGCTACTTTATGTCATAAATAACTTTTCTGGCCAGGCATGGTGGTACAAGCCTGTAATCCTAGTACTTGGGAGGCTGAGACAGGAGAATTACAGGTCTGAGGACAACCTCAACAATGTAGCAAGACTCTCAGCAACCTAGTGAGACCCTGTTTCAAAACAAAAATAAAAAAGGGCTGGGGGTATAGCTTGGAGGTAGAATGTCCCTGGATTCAATCCCCAACACCAAATAATAAATGAATGAATGAATGAATGAATGAATGAATAAATAAATAAGTGTTCTGGTAAGTTTTTTATATGGTTTATTTTTTTCACTTAATATTCTGGAGATTCAAAACAGTACATGAACTACCATGTTTAGTGGCTTGACTTTGGTAGCTTAAAGTTAGCCATGGAGAGAGTATTTACACCATGGAAATTTTTCAGACACTAAAAGTCAGGGATTTTCCCCTTGTTTGTTTCAGGGGAGGGTGGTAGCCGGAGCACCAGTCATTAAATCGTTATTAGCACATCACTAGTGTCACCCTATCCCCAGACTGCAGACATCCAAAATGCAGTGGAGGTACAGTCTAAACTGTCAAAGGGATTTCAAGGTTTTTTGGTAATAACATGGCTGATATATCTTTGGGTGGTTGGATTTGTTTGCTGTTATGTTTTAAGTATCACTTTTATTGTTTATTTTTTCATATTGCAAAATGAGATGCTATTATGATTTGCATTTAACATGTCCCCCCAGACCTCATGTGTTAGACAAGGCAGCCATGTTCAGAGGCAGGATTGGTTGCTTGGGAAGGGTCCCTCCCTGGGTGTATGGCTGGGGACAGTGCTTTCCCTCAACCAGCTGTTGCAGCTACCTGCTCCTCTCTCCCCTGCCGCTCTCACCCTCTCTCTCTCTCAGCTCCCCATCAGTATGCCCCGAGGACCTGCAGCCCTGGCTACTGCTCTGAAGCCAAGTGTAACATGGATTGAAATCTCCAGAACTATGAGCAAATACAATTTTTCTTCCTCTAAGTTTTGTGTATCAGGTGTTTGGTTCACAGCAGTGAGGATGCTAACCAAAACAGGTGCTAATCTTATAGAAAAGAAGTATCAACCACAAGTTCACTCTCCAGAGATAACCTCTGTTAATAATTTCTTCATTTATATATAAATAATAGAATAAAAATAATACTAGACCACATATATACCTCTCCCACTGTATAATATGTTTTGATTATCTTTCCAGGTAACTAAGTATTCTGCAACACCATTTTGAGTGATTTTTGATATTATTAGAACATAAATTAATTGCAAGACATTGCATAGATGTTTTATTGGAAAGCGAGGAGTCTATTAACTACTGAGGGGTGGAAAATTTCCCATGAGCTTCTGTCTCCAGCATATGGACAGGTCAGAACAACAAGCACAATAGCCTATTTCTAGCCAACTGGCTGAGCTCTCTTCTCTAATCTTTGGCTGATGATTTCGAGGCTTCTCACAGCGGCTTTCAACTTTCTCTGCTCATCACAAGAGAACAAATAAGAGGATATTTCCAGGGAAAGAAAACGGCTCATGATTACCTGGAAGGGTTACCTCCCATCCAGAAAAGAGACTTGAGTGGAAAAACCATAGAAGTAAATGAAGTTGAACATCCCTGATCACAAACACACCTCTCATCCCACCAGTGAGCTTACTGCCTCTCTGATATGCAAACATCAATTAAAATAATTATTCTTAAATTATCATTTCAATCTGCTTTTCATACAGAGCAGCATTAAACATTTTCAGATTCAGCTCAGAGCTATTATCTCTTAGGTGATATTAATTATGATGCCAGTTGGGTAAAACTCTCTGAAAACCAATTTTTAAAGCTGTCAATCTACCCCATTCTCCACGCTCTCAATCCCTTATTCTGTTCTTTTTTCTTTTTTTCCATAGTGCTTTGGTCGTTTGCTTACGTACTCTGTAATTTACTCATTTATTCTATTTGCTTCTTTTCTGGATTGTAAGTTTCATGAGTGTCAGGATCTTTGTCTTGTTTACTGATGTAACTCCATGCCTAAGAGAGTTCCTGGCATATTGAAGATATTCATTACAAATTTCTTTAATGAATTTCATGGTCCTGGTGCAAACTCAAAAGTCCTGTGCTGTGACTACTTTTACATCTACCCTCTGAGAATAGCTGTGAGTTGGACACTGACTCCAACCAGTAGACACAGAAAGGCAGGACAACTGGGTTCAAAGGTATCTCTGCTTCAGTATGAACAACCATGCCTCTATGTCCCAAGAACTACCACAGAACTTATCCACTTTGACGTTAAAAGGCAGAAGAGGAGATGATGTCAGGGACTTCGAAAATCCCTGCTAAGTCAATATTATTCTCCTGAAACTGTGTCTAGATTTAGAAATTTCCAATGTACCCCTGCCATCCACCCTATTTTGAATCAGATCATGACTTAGATTCTTACAGCCAAGGAACATCAACTATGCGCCAGGAACTAATCTGAATACTTGATATTCAGTAATTATTTAATTTTAATACTGCCAAGCCCCCGAAGTATGTGTTGTTATCCCCATTTTACAGATGAATAAACTGAAGTCAGGAAGCCCTGAGTAGCTTAGTGAAAGTGGAACTGTCTAGGACATGGTTGACCTGAGTTAACCTGACCCCAAATTCACAATCTTACCACAAAGTGGTTCATCTTTACTACAAGGCTGTGAGCACCAGACCTCAATTTCCTCATCTGTAAAATGGAGAGAAAAGTGGGTTCCTTGAAGGGTTTATAAGAACAGGTATGTGTAGAATTGCTTATCATAAAACCTGCCAATCAAGAGGAAACTTCTTTCCATATTTTCTTCTGGTAAGTGGAAAAAAAACAAGATTTGGGGTGGTGAATTTGGGGTGGTGAAGGGATTTAGCTAATGTATCCTCTCTCCCCCCAAGTACTGGGGATTGAACCCAGGGGTATTCTACTTCTGAGATAAATCTCCAACCCTATTTTATTTTTTATTTTGAGACAGGGTCTTGCTAATTTGCTGAGGCTGGCCTTGAACCTGAGATGCTCCTGTCTCAGTCTCCCAAGTACTGCAATTATAGGCATGTGCCACTGCACCCAGCTTAATGTATCCTTTTCAATGACAAGCAATCAGACATGAGTCCAGGTCTCCACACTCGCCAACCATGCTGCTTCTTGGTATGTTCAAATCCTCAGAAATAGGAGCTGCCTTTCTCAGCCATATATACTCATGAATTTGACGAGGGGTGTAGACACATTCTCAATGTAAATATGATTTCAAATTCATGTGGATGGGAGAAAAACACAAACACAATAACAAAACAATTGCAAAAAAAATTAAAAACATCTGACTCGTTTTCCCAGGGCTGATCGAAGTTAGGAAAACTAATGGCTGTCATCTTTCCTGTGTCTACTATCAGCCAGGCACCGTGACAATGCCTGACACAAATATGTATCATTCACCCTGTTTTATAGGTTTAGAAATGGAGTCATAAGGAGGTTGAGTAAATCACTCATAACTGCACAGTTTAAAGGTGAGAAAAGGTAGAAACTGAACCCAGAACTGTCTGATTATTTTTCCTCTGGTACTGAGGATGAAAGAAACTCAGGGATATTCTACTTCCAAGCTACACCCCCAGTCCTTTTTATTTTTACTTTTTATTTTGAAACAAGATCTTGCTAAGCTGCTTAGGGTCTCACTAAGTTGCTGAGGCTGGCCTTGAACCTGCAACACTCCTGTCTCGGGTTCTAAGTACTGGGATTACAGGCATGTGCCACCATGCCAGGCCAGAACTGTCTGACTCTGAACACCTCATTTTTAATCTAAATACTGATTTGCTGATGAGATTATTTCCAGTCCTCAAGGTATTGGTTCCCAGTGACACGACTCCCTTCTAAAGTTGGCCATCTCAGTAGGAGAGATAATTATGAGGATTATTGCCCCAACTAAAGTATAAACTTCTTGAAGACAAGAACTGAGATGCAGTAGTGCACATATTACTCATTATGCATAGCACAAACCTTTATAGTTAATGAGTACTGAGTAAATGTTTTTGGTTGACCCATCAATAAAAAGACCTGGTCTTTGAATTATGTTGTATGCCCATATAAATATATCACTATGAATCTCACTATGATATACAATTACAATGCACCAAAAGATTAATTTTTTTTCAAAAGACCTGGTCTTGAATTCCCTTGATATCCTAGGATTAACTCCATAATAAAATGACTACATCATGTGAGATGAATAGAGATGAAAAGCTCTTGAATCGAATGTGAAAATATGTTGCATTTTGGTGTTGATTTTCAGTACAGACTCTTGTTTTGCACAAGTTGACTTTAACATTTCCCCACTCATTTCCTTCTTCCTAGACCAGAGCAGCTCTTTTCTACCGTACAGGAAAAGATCCAAACTGTTCTCGATGCTCTGTGGCCATCCCAGGAATGTGCTATGGTGCTATGGTTCTCATGACCTCAGTGTATCTGCCATAGCTTCCCAAAACAGGCAATACCACACTGGGGGAGGCACTGGAACAAAATATAGATACATAATAGAATGGGAATTTGTCACTGCATCTTTCTGCTTATTTGCTTAAAGACAATAGATTTCTAGGGGTCACAGAGTAATTTTTTTTTCTGAAAAGGGGATGGTAAGACAAATAAGTTTGGAAACTTAGGCAGTGACTTGCAGCTTCTGCTGAAGATGCGTTTGTCTTTGTTCTGTACCTTTAGCTAATAACCTATTCTTCTTAGTCATGTTAGTGGGGAGATAGAAGGGTTTAATCACAACATTTGTCACAATGGGGAGATGAAGTGCTAAGGAAGGGTGTGTTACTGCATTGTCCAAACTAAGTATTAATGCAAATAATTTTGACAGCTACAAGATGCTATTATTTATCCAATTAGGACATTAGGGACATAGAAATGTCTTCTGAATTTTGAACTGAGAATAACAAAGTGAGTCCTATTTAGGCTCAAGATGGCTTTCTTGAGCCTTTGAAAAGATTCTCAGTTTCAACAGCCAAGACTGATTATGAATCCTTTGCTTGTATTTTGAGCTCACCCCAGATGGAGAAGTGGACTTACAGCTGGGACTATATGCTTACACAGTGGCCACTGTTAGCAGGCAGTATTGTTGTTATAAAAGAAGTCATCTTTTTCTCACCTTTACCATCTTTTTTTTTTTTTTTTGCGGTACTGGGGATTGAACCCAGGGGCGTTCTACCTCCGGCTACACCCCCGGCCCTATTTTTTTTATACTTTATTTTGAAACCGGGTCTCACAAAGTTGCGGAGGTCCTCACTAAGTAGACAGAGAGAGAGAGAGACAGGGAGAGAGAGAGACCTGAGACTGGCCGCGAACCTGGATCCTCCGGTTTCCGCCTCCCAAAGTACTGGGATTACAAGCGTGCGCCACCACGCCTAGCCACCTTTACCATCTTGAAGGAGAGAGAGAGATACTAGGGAAATCTTTTCCCATCTTCCTCCTCCAATCCTGGGTTCTGAATCCCAGTAAGTCAATTTTAGGGGGGGTGGGTACTTGCTCTGCTCTTTTCTTTCTCCCCAGATCAGGAGGCAGTAAGAGAAAGGAACCTTATACATGGACCTCAGTAACTGTTACAAAGTTCCTATTGAACTCTATAATCATTTCCTGATTGATTAAGTAGATTTTTCACTAGAAGCAGGACCCTGGGCGGAGTAACTCTGAAACGACAAAGAATAGCTGGGCAGGAAGCTGTTCCGGTTTAGGTCTGGAATGTCCCCAAAGGCTCATGTGTGAGGCTTGGTCCCCAATGCGTCGGTGTTCACAGGTGGGGCCTTGGGAGGTGACTGGATGGCGAGGGCTCTGACCTCATTGACAGTTTAGTCTATTGTATATTCACAGCAGTGTAATGGCTTTGGAAGAGGGACTTTGTTATGCAAGCTCTTTTTCTCTCTTGCTGCTTTCTGGCCATCACGATGTGGGCAGCTTTGCTTCACCATGTGCTTGCTCCCTGCCATGATGTTCTGTCTCACCACAGGCCTAAAATGGGGCCAAGTGACCATGGACTGAGACCATGGGCCCAAATAAACCTGCCCTCCTTTAAGTTTTTTATCTCGGGTATTGGGTTACAGCAACAGAAAGCTGACTAACACAGAAGCCTCATCATTTCTTGGCTTTTATTGGATTCCAACAATATAGTCTCTTGGATGATGATGAGGAGGATACCACCACACATAATGTTGAAGTGTATTAAGGAATTAAGGTTTCAAAGACCAAATCCTATAGAGTTTTCCCTCTGTATCTCTGGGAGGTTGGTTCCAGGAACCTCAGATATCAAAATCTATGGATGCTCCAGCCTCTTAAATAAACATAGTATTTGTATATAACTTATGCATATCCTCCTGCATGCTTTAATCTCTTGGCTACTTATAATCCCTAATTGGTACAATGTAAATGTTATGTAAATAGTTATTATACTACTTTGTTTAGGAAGTAAAGATAAAAAGGAAAGGCTGTACACATTTAGAACAGATGTAATTTTTTTTTTTGGTTCTGGAGATTGAGCCCAGAGGCATTCTACCTCCGAGCTACACCCCTATCCCTGTTTTATTTTTTATTTGGAGACAGATTCTTGCTAAGTTGCTGAGGGCCTTGCTAAGTTGCTGAGGGCCTTGCTAAGTTGCTGAGGCTGGCCTCGAACCTATGATCCTCCTGTCTCAGCTATCCCAAGTACTAGTATTACAGTGTGCACTACCACACCTGGCTTTTTCAAATACTTCTAATCTGTTGTTGGTTGACCTTGCAGATACAGAGGGTTAACCATACAATAGGGAATTATACTCCTCCCCTATCTTTCAAAACTTCCCAGAGGAGAAAGAATTTCCCATTGTCTTCCTTCTCTCTACCCCCAGTTCACTCACTTTTCTACAGGGTTTTAGGAGGGATACAAATAATTAGAGAGATTTAGAAGCAGGGACTGTGCACCTGCATAAGCTCTTCCTCTGAGGCGTCTGCTGGAGGGCCTTTGCATCTCTCTTTGCCCCTACCTTCTGTACAGTCAAATCTTTGGGACACAGATGGTGAAGTCTTTCTCTTCTACTTTCTCCCATGGAAATGAATAAAGGCCAACCAAATAAAAACAATTAAGGCCTCTATTCAGAGTTTGCAATAGCAAAGGGGGCAGCCACCATCACTTGCATTCTGGAAGAGAGACAAAGGTAGGCAGGAGAGTGGGAAGATCTTATAGTAAAAAAAGGGAAAATTCAGGTGTGTTCTCATTGGAAGCTTTTGGCTGTGGGGAGCTGGAGGCAGCTAGAATGAGGCACCCCAAGTAATTGATTAGGTCTATATTTGGTTTTCTTTGGTTTGTTCTAAATTGGAAGTGGAGCTAAAAATGAGAGGAGCTCAGTTATTCATCAAGTTCTGCTCATCTTTGGTTAATTGCTATAGGAGTTGTTTAGCTTCCTACTCTTTAGTTAACAGAGACAGAAGTGTGATTTCCTACAAGTCTTACAGATAGCAGGTTGGCTTTCTGTGCTGGTGACTATGGATAATGAATTAGTTTCTTGGGTTGGTTACTACAGATTGTGGATCAAAGTTCTATTTTTATATATGTCCTGGCTATTATCCCTTTGTATATTCAGTCTCTCCCCACTGTGGAAGTAAGGAGTGTATTATGAGATGTGTCTTATTTATATTCATACTCTCACTCAGATGAGACTTTTCTGAAGTCTTGACTTGAAAGACAAATAGTATAGCCAGGCATAGTGGTGCACACCTGCAATCCCAGAACTTGGGAGGCAGAGACAGGAGGATCACAGGCTTATGGCCACTCTGCAGTAACTTAGTGAGACCCTGTTTAAAAAAAAATAGGGCTGGGAATGTAGCTTAGAGGTAGAGTACTTCTGAGCTCAATCTCCAGTACCATAAAAATTTTTTTTTAAAGTAAGACAAATATTATGAAGTCCAATTATGTTCACATATCTAAGCCACACCATTCAATCAGCTTAATAAGTAAGAAAGCTGATGAAGGAATAAATAAATAATTCCAGCCCTCATGGAAGACTAATATTCAAGCAGAATTGAAAAGCAATCTGAATGGACTGAAAACTTTAAAATCTGCTCCCTCTCCTTTCCTTAATGCCTGAACCTTGTATCAAAAACCTTTGTCCTTTTCCAAATTTAAATACATTTGCATTTCTATAACAGCTTTCCTTTTGACTCTTTTGTGGTTCCCAATGATTGCCCTGGATGATCATCCCCTCCCCTTTGTCTGATCTTTTTGATGGGATGGTGATTCTTTCCCTTCTAGTATATAAAATATATGTGACTTGGAATTTGACGCTAAGGATGTGGGCATTAAGACAACACAAAGTTGTAAAATATTATGGTTATCACAGAGTCTGGGCAGGATGAAAGGTTTGAGCACTTTTGTATCATGTGGTCCCAGGGGCTGACGGGCAGTGGGGAGATGAGTCTGAGCAAGTAAAATACCCAAAACTTTAATCCGTGTCTTTTTGTGTGAAGCATTATGGACTGTGGGTCATTATGTTGATGGAAATACAGGTGGGGTTGGATCAGAAGGCAACATATAAAAATGTCTTAATGAGTTTGGGAAATCCATTGAATTCTTCAGTCATGTGCTCTGACTTTATGAGGTCTTCTATCCAGATAATTGTGATTGAAATGTTTCTATTCCCCCCTGCACTGACCTTGAACTACAAGGGTACATGATAACCATATTTAGTGAAGTAAGTGTCACATACGTTCTCACAAATCCTCCTCATAATCCTGTGAGCTAAGAAATTACATCCACATTTTGCAACAGAGAGTCAAGGTGCTAGGAGAAAAAACACCTTGAATAAGTTCACACAGCTTTAAAAAGGAGGTAAAGAAAGGAAAAATATAGAATTAATGAGATGGGAAATTAAAGGTTCTGGGATGTAAATTCTCTTCACTGTGTCAATGTAAAAGAAGGAACCTATACATGGCTTAAAACAGATATATTAGAGATTTGTCAGTTTTCCCTGGTTTACACGTGATTCTATAGGGTGGAAAGGCATGATACCTTGGCTTGCCCATCATGAAAGTTATATGCAATACTTCTATAACAAAAAGACATTAATAAAAGAAAAGCATAAAATTTTATTTAATAAAAATGTTATATAACATGAAAGACTTCAGATATGAATACCTAAAGACCCAGGATAAATGAATAGACACCATGTTGAAATGTAATTGGGCAATAGTAGGATCTCACAGTTATAAAGTACAGCCAGCAAGGTCTGTGTGCTCAGATTCTTCTTCGCCTCTGTATAGCATTTCATTCTCCCAGGCAAAGGGCACAGCCTTTCTGGAATGAGGGTCCCCTGACCTATATCAGACAAGGTTAGTCAGAGAATCTTTATGACAGATAGTACATAGAATAGTGATAGATTAGAATAACATTTGTGGCTTGTTTGGGGCTAGAGAGTTTCTAGTTTCTACGCCCTGACTTGAGAGAGGAGAAATCCACTTCTAGACTTACTTTGGGGAAGAAAGAAGGGTAAAAAGTAGAGGTCAGGAAAAGGTCAGAGAGAGACTGCTTCTGAGGCCTTCCGGTCTCCTTTATTTCAAATTAATCAGTATGCCAAAGTGCCATACTTTGAGTTGTCATTTTTCTAAGCCCCAATATTCCCCTGACTTAAATTTCCTAAAGAATTTTCACAGTCCAGAGATTGGCCTGGTAGATTTTCTTATAGCCATTGAATGAATCTCTCAGTTCTGAGAATAGTTCAGCCCATTAAGCAGTTAATAGCTCAATCTCATTTGGGGAGGCAGTGCTGTAGGTGAACTTCTGCCAAAGCTAGAGGTCTCTAAATGATTTAAGCAGTCAGGTAAAAAATATGTATTGTACAATAATGTTTCAGACAATGAGAGACCTTATATATAATGGTGGTACCATAGCATTATAATGGAGCTGAAAAATTCCTATTGCCTGGTGATGTCATCGCCATCAGAACGTCATACTGCAATCGTTATTCATGTGTCTTTGTTGACTGTGGGAAATAAACTTACTGGACAGCCAGTCCTATAAAAATATGCCACATATAATTATATACAGTACATAATGCTTGATAATAATAATCACAAGTGATGATGTTACTGATTTGTGATTTTACTACACTACATTGTACTATCCTCATTGTTGTTTTAGAGTGTACTCATTCTACTTAGAAAACACGAGTTTACTGTAAAACAGTATTCCATGTTAGGCTGGGAGCAGCCTCCTGTATTTCACGTTTACTATGTCTCTTGATTATATCATTTTTTCTTGTGCTTGACTTAATCGCATGTTGTGTTTTTCACCATGACTCCTAAGTATACAAAATCTACTGCTAATGGTGCAAGTAAGAGACTACATTGAGTGACTGGCGCAGGTGTGAAACTAAAAGTGATTAAGGACTTATAAAGGTGGGAAATCAGGGATGGTTATTGCTTGCCAGACAGGTACCAGTCTACCTTAGCTATGGTCTTAAAGAACAAGAACAAATTGACAAAAACTGTCAAAGTATCTGCTTCATCAAAGCAGATATTAAAATTCAAGTAGAGCCCATGTTAGATATGGAGAAACTTCTAATGACCTGTATTGAAAACTAGACACAGAAGCATCTTCCTCTCAGCACCATGATACTCACAGCCAAAGCAAAAAGTTTATTGGTGATGTTGAAAGAAAAAGCTGGCCCTGACTATGGTGTTGAATTAATTGCTACCTCTGTGTGGTTTGAATAATCAAGAATCATTATTCATCACATAATGTGAAAGAGTGGTGAGTCTGCAAGTGCTGATGTGAAGGCAGCTAAATAATCTGTGGAAATTTCAAGAACCTAATTGTGGAGGAAAATTTCTTGCAAGAGCAAATCTTCAATATGGATGAAACCCCCCTATTCTGGGAACTGATGCTTGAAAGACCAAGTGAACACCAGGTTTGAAGGCTTTTAAGGACAGAATCACAGTAGCTTGGGGGCAAGATTGCAGGCTACAAATTGAAACCTTCATTATCTAGCACAGTGAGAAGCTCCAGGACCTTCAATCAGATCGACAAGTGCACACTGTCAGTGCACCATAGAGCAATAAGAATTCATGGATGACCTAGCTCCTCTTCCAAGACGCCCTCCTGAATTTCTATGCCAGCAAATTAGAGATGTACTGATTGGAGAATACCATGCCTTTCAAGGTTTTCTTTATTGTTGATAGTGCTCACATATATCCTGATTTTATTGGTGGTCTTCATCACAATATTGAAGTGTTTGTTTCCTCCTTCAAACACCACCTCTTCAATCTCATCAATAGATCAAGGAGTCACGGCAGCCTTTAAGACCTGCTACCAAAGACCTTTGACCAGGCTACTGCTGCAACTGAGGAAGATGTTGAGAAGACACTGACACAATTGTGGTAGGATTGCATCTGTGACTGCATAAAGGACCTCGCCTTGGCTTAGGGTGATGTCACTGAGGAGCTGATGAATGGTGTTTCCAAGAGGACACCCAAGCAGTTAGTCCATGACTTCAAAGGATTTGCCAAGGATGAGGAGGTGGCAAATATCACCAAGGTTGTGGCTGAGATAGAAACCACTTTCACCTGGGTGTGGATGATGAGAACATTGAAGAGCTCCTCAAGTGGCTCCCAAGGAGCTAACTAATGAGGAGTTATTGGAGCTGAAACTGCAATGCATAGCTGAAGAAGAAGCGAGGGAAAAAGGAAGCAGCAAGCAAAGAAAAAGAAGAACCCCCAAGAAAATGCACAGCGAAGGGTTGAGAAGAAGCTTTTGCAGATCTCAACAAACTCCTTAAAATGTTTGAAAACATGGACCCTGCCACTGAAAGGTTTTCATTAATAGAGAAGAATGTTCATGGTGCATTATCTGCAGACAAGAAAATCTATGATGAAAAAAGAAAAATGATCAACATATTTATGAAAGGAGTGATCCCCCCAAGAAGAGCCTTTTTCATTTACTATATGGTCATATGATTTTTTTCCGAGTTTTAAGGGGAACTCTTGTAGTTTTTCCCCATTCAGTATGATGTTAGCTATGCACCTATTGTATATTGCCTTTATGATGTTGAGGTATGTTCCTTCTATTCCGATTCTCTGCAGTGTTTTTAGAATGAATGGGTGTTGGATTTTGTTGAATGCTTTTTCAGCGTCTATTGAAATGATCATGTGACTTTTGTCCTTAGTTCTGTTTATGTGGTGAATTACATGGGTTGTTTTTCATATGTCAAACCAGCCTTGCATCCCTGGGATGAACCAAACTTGGTCATGGTGTATAATTTTCTTGATGTGATTTTGGATGCATGTTGCTAGGATTTTGTTTAGAAGTTTTGAGTGTAAGTTCATCAACAATACTGGCCTGTAGTTTTCTTGAGCTGTCTTTATTTGGTTTTGGTATTAACATGATGTTGGCTTCATAGAATGTATTTGGGAGAGTCCCATGTCTTTCTATTTCATGGAATAGATTGAGAAGTATTGGGATTAGCTCTTCTATAAAGGTTTTATGAAATTTGCCTGGGAAACATGTTGACGTGGTGGATTCATTTGATTGATTTTGAATGTTGCATTACCCCTCCATAACCTGGAATAAATTCCACCTGGTTGTGCTGTATAATTCTTTCTATACATTGTTGGGTTGATTTGCTAAAATTTTTTTGAGGATTTTTATATCTTTGTTAGCCAAAGGTATTTGTCTGTTGTTTTAGTATTAGGGTAATGCTGCCTTCACACAATGAGTTAGGAAGTGTTTGCTTCTATTTTCTGGAAGAGATTGTGGAAAATTGGTTTAATTTCTTTCTTAAATGTTTGATAGAATTTTCCAGTGAAACCATCTGGGCCTAGTGCTTTCTTTTAGGAAGGTCATTAATTACTGATTCTATTTAACTAATAGATATAAGCATATTCAGATTACATATTCTCCTTGGGTGAGTTTTGCTATTTTGTGTCTTCATAGAAGAAATTTGTGGGCAGAGAGTTCATAATATTTCCTTATTAGTTTTTAATGACTATGGGGGTTAGTAGTGATGAAACTCTTCATTTCAGCTGCTTGTAAGTTATGTCATTTCTTTTATTTTCTGGTCAACTTGGTTAAAGTTTTATCATTTTTATTGATCTTTTCATAGAACTAGCTTTTGTTGCATCACTTTTTCTCTGTTTTATTTTTCCCATTTTCATTGATTTCTGCTTTTATTTTTATTATTTCTTTTCTTTTGCTTGCTTTATGTTTAAATTGTTCTTATTTCTTTAGTTCCCTAAGGCGGAAGCTTAGATTATTGATTTTAGGTCTTTATTCTTTTGTTTTTTTATACTTTTATTGGTGTATTATGGTTTCAAATCATAATATAGTTCATAGTGATAGTGACATACATGCACAAAAAATGTCCCTTTAAGTACTACCTTTATTGCGTTTTATAAATTTTATGTTATATTTTCATTTTCACTTAGTTCAATCTATTTTATAATTTTCCTCATGATTTCTTCTTTAACCAAAGTGTTATTTAGAAGTATATTACTTAATATTCAAATAATTGGAGATTTTACAGCTACTTTTCTTACCTACTTCATTGTTTTCTGTGAATATCCTTTGTACGATTTCCATTCTTTTAGGTTTTTAGTGTGTTTTATGGCCCAGAATATATCTAGCTTGGCAAATTTCCCATGTGAGTTTGAGGAGAATGTATATTATGTTGTTGTGGGATAGACTATTATGTAAATATCAACTAGATCAAATTGGTTAATAGTGCTTTTCAGGACAATTATATCTTTACTGATTTTCTACTTGCTTGATCTATTAGTTGCTAAGAGGAAAATTGATGTCTCCAATTATTCTAGTGGATTTGTATATCTCTCCTTTTGTCTATTTCTTCTTTCAGTTCTGTTATTTTTTGCTTCATATATTCGTATGCTCTATTATTAAATGCATACATGTGTAGGGCTGTCATGTCTTCTTAAGTTATTATATAATATTCCTCTTTGTCATTGATTAAAATTTTCATATTCTAAAATCTGCTATGTCTGAAATTGATATGCCTACTCCAATTTTCTTTTGATTGGTGTTAGCATGGTATATTTTTGTCTATTCCTCTCCCTTATATTTATATATAAAATAAAGTGGATTTCCTATAGATAACACATAGTTAAGTCTTGTTTTTGTAATCCCCTCTGAAGAGCCTTGTTCATTTATGCCTGGATTCATTCCATTCACATAAAAATGATAATTTATATAATTGGATTAGTATCTGCCATGTGTAAAGCTGTTTCCTATTTATTGCATTTGTTCTTTGTTCCCCTCCTTTTTAAAATTCTCATTTAAAACCAAAGTAGGTTTTAATTGAGAATATTGAATAATCCCATTATATCTCCTCTTATTATTATTCTTCCTTAAAAAGACATTTTTAGTGGTTTTCCTCGAGTTTGCAATGTACATTTTAACTAAGTCCACCATTAAAGAACACTATACCATTTCATTTGCAGTCAATGCAGGTAATATATTATGAGGCATTCCCATTTCCTTCCTCCCATTTTGTATGACATTTTAATAATTTATTTCATTTACTCAAATGGCATAATAACCAACACATTGTTAACATTATTTTAAATATAGTTGTTTCAAATTGAATATGGATAATAGAAATAAAATTTATTTTACCTTCTGTGTTTATTCTTTCCCCAATACTCCTCCTTTTTCGTGTAGACTTGAGTTTTTGACCTATATTAGTTTCCTCCTGCATGAAGAAATTATTTTAACATGTAGAGCAGACCTGTTGGTGATTTTGGTGATGAACTCTTTTTTTTTTTTTGGTCTGAGAAAGTCTATTTTTGATGGATAATTTCACTTGATGCATAATTCTAGGTAGGTGGCTTTTGTTTCTCTCAATACTTAAAATATTTTATTCCACTTTTTTTTGCTCATGAGATTTTTGATGAGAAGTGTGGTAGCATTCTTCTCTTTGTTTTTCTATTGATAATATGATTTTATTCAGGAACCCTTTATGATTTTATCTTTAAGGGTCTTTGGTCTTCTGCAGTTCAACTATGATACACCTAGATGCAGTTTTTTTTTTTATTGTCCTACTTGGTTGTGCCTGGACTTCCTGAATCAGTGGTTTGGTGCCTGTTAGTAATTTTGGAAAATTTTCAGTCATTATTACTTCAAATATTTCTTCTGTTTTCTCTTTTTCTTTCGGTATTTGAATTATGACTATGTTACAGCTTTTGGAATGGTTCCGAAGATCTCATTATCTGTTCTCTTTGGATTCCAGTGTGAAAAGTTTGTACTGATATATCTTCATGCTATTGATTCTTTACTCAGCCATATCCAGTTATCCGATGATCATATCAAATGTCTTGTTTATTTCCATTACAGTATTTTTTTATGTCTAGCATTTCCTTTGATTCCATCTATCTACTTAAGTAATTCACCTGTTCTTGCATGCTGTCTAGTTTTTCCACTAGAATTCTTAGTATATTATAGTTATTTTAAATTTTTTGTCTGAGGAATCTAAAATCTGTGCTATATCTATATTTGCTTGTGACTTTTCCATTGAAAGCTGAACAGGATTCATTAGGTAACAGGAACCAAAGTAACTAGGCCTTTAGTGTGAGGGTGTTAACCTGCTTGGTAGTCAGATGCATTTAATGTTTGCTGCCACTAAAGGTGCCAGAGGTGTACAACTTGTCCAGTGCCCTTGCTTTTACATCCTCTGTTGTCTTTGGTTTTCTTAAGAACTCCTCTTAAGGAAGATTCTGGGCCTTGTAGCTCCTTTAGCTGAAATTCACTGTTGTTATATTGGAGTCCTATTGATTTTACAGTAAACTAGGAGTAGAGGGAGGGGGCATTCTGTAATCTCATGCATTTCTTTTTTTGTTTAATTATATTCCATTTTGTCATTGTTTACTCATTCATTTAAAAATTTTTATTGGTGCATTGTAATCATACATCATAATGAAGTTCAGAGTGATAGAGACATATGTGCTCACAGCCCTTGGTGAGCTTCCCTCTCCCCTGCCCCGCCCAGCTCCCACCCCATTCCTTCTCCTTCCCCATACACAATACTGAGATTGGAATTGATAATTTTGTATGTGTATATACATAGTGTCAATTGAAGTTTTCCTTCATCTAGCTTCATCCCTCCCCCCACCTGCCTTCCTCCCTTAGATCACTTCCAACTCATGCATTTCTTAGCTTTCTCCCTCCTCCTATGTGAGTAAGGAAGGGTAGAAGGAACTGGAATCAGAGAGATGCCCTTATCCAAGGTACACGAATGTTATGGTAAAGTCTTTCCACCTGGAAAAAGGCCTTCATTACATAGAACACTCTGGGTGTTTTTCATGGTGGTTTCTTTCTTTTTTTTTTTTTTGCGGCACCGGGGATTGAACGCGGGGGCGTTCTACCTTCGCGCTACGCCCCCGGCCCTATTTTTTATACTTTATTTTGAAACTGGGTCTCACAAAGTTGCGGAGGGCCTCACTAAGGAGAGAGAGAGAGAGAGAGGCTGGCCACGAACCCGGATCCTCCGGTCTCCGCCTCCCAAAGTACTGGGATTACAAGCGTGCGCGGCTTCATAGTGGTTTCTTTTGTCCTCTCTATGCCAAAGCATGAGGGATCATTTTTGCTTCTCTACCATTAGAACCTGGTGGGTTTCCCATAAGTGATACCCACAAGACTTCAAGGGTTTCTCATTCTTTAGCCTCCAACCATTCATCAAAACTACCATCTAAGTGTCCTACCAGTTTAGGGCCTCAGCTGCTTCTGTTCTGGGTAAGTGAACCCCAGCTGTGACTTTCTGGATTCACTTGTCTCTCCAGATCTCAGGGTGGCAGCTTGCCCATTAAAGTCAGTTATCTGATAAGTCAAAGAAAATAGTCAATTTTCAGTTTATTTAAAATTTTCTTATTGTAGGGATGGGAGTGATGACTGCCACGGTCTTCATATGATACAGCTGAAACAGGATGCCTTTTTTTTCAGTTTTTCAAACAAATACAAAAGTGGAAAAATAGTGCAATTAACTTCTAAATTCCAGCATTCATCTTGCCTGTATGAGGAAACTGTCCATGTTTCAATAATGGTAGAGCAGAAATTCAGAAGGATCCTGGGTCCCTGATAACTCTTTAGAATTACCAAAATCCTAGGTTGTATTCCTTTGGACTTCTTATTAACTGGTAAAAACGATAAGCCTTTATTTTGTTTAGGTCACATTTTTTTCAAGCATATGAACTTAATCTTTAATTGACATAGTATCCCTCCCTCACCTCTTCCCTCTTTCTTTCTGTACCATCTATCTTAAAGTTTACTTTAAGAGAAATACTGCTCTCTCTTTTTCCTTCCCTCCTTCTTACTTTCTTCTTTTTTTAGTCTTGACAATTATTTCTGTCGATTCTTGGTTTTTACCTGGCACAGTAGATACTAGATAAATTTTGGTTGAATGAATAAATTATTTCAATTATAATAATTCTACCATGAAGAGGGGAGGGGGCTCACTCACAATCCATTCCCGTCTCTACCATGGCCCACCTCATAAAAGAAGGTGACATGCGTGTCCTTACCTCATCTCGAGAACAGAAAATTTCCAAAGCAAAACCAAGACTTGAATAATTACCAAAATCATTTGTCAAACTAAGTACTTTAGCCAAATATCCAGGCCTCAGCAGGAAATTTTTCTGCCCAAATTATCTGGATAATTTATTCAGTCTCCCACTTGGCTTTCTCTGTGGCTTCCTATGGTCTTTGTAAGCTTACGCAGCTGTAGCTATGCCAGTGCTTGGCTCCAGGGGTAATATGCAAGAAGTAAGGGAGGTGAACACTGAAAATCCAATACCAAAGGCTGCAGGTATTTTCTCTGGGCCTTCCCTTTGGGTTATTTGCCTTGGAATGTAGTGGTGGGGAAGTAAAATGAAGAGAAAACTAAACTACATATCACATTTCTCTTCTAAGCACTTTTCATTACCTGGAGTTATATCTTGTGTTTCTTAATTGTCTTCCAAGTGAGCAAAGATCATCTCTGTCTTGTTATTCTTGAAACTTGGCACATAGAGGATGATTAGTAAATACCTCTGGTGTGAATTAATAAATGAATGTATGATTGGATGCATCAGACACACCACAGAATGAACAGAGTTTCCTAGACAAGCAGGACTTCCCTCTGTGGAGCTCAGTGTTAACGATTATTGCTTAGAATCAAACTGCCCAAGGTTACTGCCCAAGTACTCTCATACTGCCCTTTACCAGCTATTGTGACTGGGCTTATTTTCTTAGTCACATTGAATCCATTTCTTTATTCTCAAAATGAAATCCATAATTATACACTCCAATATACTCAATATACTAGTTGTAAATATTAAATGAATAATGTTTGCTAGTTCTTTTTATATCATATCTAATCAAGATTATTTATGATTTGTGTTTCTTCCTCTGATACTCACATGATCTCAAGTGCTTCCTTCCATCTCTGATATTCTTTTAAACCACAGAAACTCCTTAATTTATGAATAGGTTGGATTTCTAAAAGTTGCATCCATATGTCAATTTTCTTATATAGTCACATTTACTAGTAGAGTCTGCCTTGCACTTTCCAGATGTATCATCCCTAAATATGAATCTCAGCCCTCTGAAACTTCAAAGGTAGACATTATTTTTCTTCCCTATTGGTAGACATCCTTTTTCCAAAACAGAAGGGTCTTGTGTATATTGAGAATCTTCTAAGGTCACTCTCCCCTGACTTGATGTACTCCCTAAATGGTGAAGGTGACTCCTTGGCAGCAGTGATGTGCATTTGTCACCATTCCCAGTCCTTGATGCTGTGAGATTTCAAATGACCTTGAGGCTAGGCCATTGGTGACTTGCAACAATTTCCATCAAGAATGTTTTCCCTTTGTTTTGACTCTAAATTTTAAACTAGATCTCTCCAAAATAAACATCAGACTAATGGCATCAGATATTGATTATGATTTCATAGATTCAATTCCATTTTGCCCACAACTTTTCCTGGTCTCCTCACTCAATTTCCCCTATGTGCACGTGAAACACTAGGTGCTAGGGATAGAGCACTGAACACAAAGCACAAGGATCTCTGCCTCTTGGAGCTTACTATCTAGTAGCAGAAGATAAATTACAAAAACTAAGCAAGTAGGCATGCGATATGTTAAATGGTGATGTGTCTTAAGAAGAAAAGCAAAGGAGATGAAAGAAAGCAAGGGTTCTGCAGAGTGGGCCTGCTGAATATTAGCGGACAGGGAGAGTAGAGAAGGTTCTGGTTTGTAAAGGAAGATCAGAGAAGGCCTCAGTGTTGAGGTACCATTTGGGCTAAGAACTGAAGGAGGTGAGGGAGGGAGCTGTGTTGATGTCTGGGGGAAAAGTGACCCAGCATAGGGAACAGGATTCCCTGGTTGCAGGGTCAATAAGGAAGCTGACATGTCTAGCGTGGAGTGCACGAGGCGAAAGATAGGAGATGAAATTGTGAATCTATGTTTTAGGCAGTGACAGATCATGCTGCATGAATTTCTCTTTGAAAAATGTGTCTTCTCTCTACTGATGTATCACCATACCTGTACCTTTCTCTGCACATGCAGTAGTTTTGATCATTTCTACCTTGGTCATCATTGTTATTGTTAATATCTTCTAAATATTTCTCCTTTAAGAGTTATTTTATCCTTCAGATGAAACAAAGATGAAAAAATGATAACTGATACCAATATAGTATGCATATTTAATACGTGTTAAAATATTTAGGGGTAGAGAAGCGAGAGAACAGAATCATTGTATATGTAGCTTTATGTTTTCCCAACTCTACTCCTCCTTCCCTCCCCAAATTCCCCCTCAGAAATATTTACTGTCCTGCTTCAAGCACTTTCAGCACTGTTTTGCAATGATCAGATATTAGGAAATTAATAATATTCATTTAAAAGTTCTAAAGTAAACATAAACACAGTGTGTTAGTCAGCTTTCTGTCGCTATCACAAATGATTGAGATAATCAGCATATGAGGGGGGAAATGTTTGTTTTGGCTTATGGTTTTAGCTGTTCCCATCAATGATCAGTTGGTCCTGTTGCTATTAGAGTTGTGGTGAGGTAGTTATCATGGTTATAGCTAAGAAAACGGAGGTACAGAGAGGGCTCACAAGTAGGCAGGAGCTAGGAATGGAACCCAAGTCTTCTATTTTAGCCCTTCCTACTTTCCATTGATGATGCTGAGGTCAAGGAGGGGAAATGGAAGGGCTGAGTTACTCAGGCTTTCCAAGTGCCTTATGAAAGGGAAAGCAAGATGGCGAAAGCCCCATTAATCTCTAGAAATATTCTGGAGAATAATGGCTAGGAGAGGAAGCCAAAATCCACGTTAGTGTTCTCTAATATAGCTGTTGTAATGGTTGAGAGCTGGTTCCAAACTGGGAAACCAGTTAAGTCATTTGCCATTTTTTTTTCTGATCTCTGTCACTGACTGGCCTTTGAGGGTTTGGACCTGTTACTTCTCCTTTCAATGTATTTTCTATAAGACAAGGGAATGGGACTAACTAGAGATGATAAGTGTTTGGCATGTAGACATGGATCTCCAGTCTCGTGCCTTGTAAATTGATCCTAGATACCTACTGTCTTAGATCAGTTTGTGTTGCTCTAAAGTACTTGAGTCAAGCATGGTGGTGCACACCTATAATCCCAGTACTTGGAAGGCTGAGACAGGAGAATCACAGGTTCAAAGCCAGTCTTCGCGAGGCTCTCAGCAACTTAGTGAGACCCTCAGCAACTTAATGAGACTCTGTTTGAAAAAAAAATATGAAATAGGGCTGGGGGAGTAGCTCAGAGGTAGAATGCCCCAAGTTCAATCCCCAGTACCACACACACACATACACACAAGTATTTGAGACTGGGTACTATATAAAGAAAAGAGATTTATTTAGCTCATAGTTGTGGAAGTCCAAGAGAATGACACCAGCATTTGTTTGGCTCTGATGAGAGCCTGCAAGGGTGAAGCCCTCCTGATCTAATTTCCGTCCACTACACCCCTTCTCTCTCGTCTACCTCTCCAAGTCAGTATGTGATGGGACTTGAAAGACGGTGATGCATTCTGGTTTTATGGATTTCAGAAGAGATGAGGCTTGGCAAGGTCACTCTCAGAAGCTAATTTAATAAAGAACATCCCTGGCTTAGCCGCTGAGCTCTTTAGAACATATTAATGTGACTGTCTGGCTGGGGATACAGACTCAGAACTTCCTAACAAAAGAAGGGCAGGCAGCCAGGCGTGGTGGTGCACGCTTGTAATCCCAGTACTTTGGGAGGCAGAGACCGGAGGATCCGGGTTCCCGGCCAGCCTCAGCTCGCTTTCTCTCTCTCTCTCTCTCCCTGTCTCTCTCTTTCTCTCTACGAAGTGAGGCCCTCCGCAACTTCGTGAGACCCGGTTTCAAAATAAAATATAAAAAAATAGGGCCGGGGGTGTAGCACGGAGGTAGAACGCCCCTGGATTCAATCCTCGGTACTGCAAAAAAAAAAAAAAAAAAAAAAAAAGAAGGGCAGGCGTAAGTTTCTTGGAGCTCTGTTGTGTTTGCTAGGAGGTGTGCTTCATGGCAGAAAATGTCCCACTAAAACCAGAGCAGTGAGATGAAAAGTCCATCTTTCCTCATGTTTACCTGATAATTGGCAAAGGGAAAGCTTTATTCCACAATCAAACACCTAATATTATTCATGGAAATGCCATCAACATATTCTGAGGTGTCATTTAGTTGGTTACTTTTATATTTCCACACTTCTGCAAAAGGGCTGTAGAATCTTAGTTCTACTATTAGCTGTGGGAATATGGTACCTGGTTCATCTAATGACGACCCCCACCCCCAGTGATCACAACTCTTAGGGTCTTCACACTTGTATATCTTCCCACTTTACATTAAATGTTGCTTTGGCCAATCGGACATTGGCAAATGTGACTCCAACAGAGATTTGATGGGTTTTTGTGCCCTTGGAGTAATGCCGCCTTTATTCCGTGAGGAACCCAGCCTCAGCTTGCTTCGTTGAGATTGAAAGACCATAAGGAGAGAAAGAGGACCAGCTAAGTGCTGCTCCCAGCTCATCCTCCAGTGGCATTCAGCCACATGAAGGAGCCCGGGTGACCAGCGGAAAAACCAGCCAGACAAACCACAGAACTATGAGATGGGAAAAATTGTGTTAGGCCACTAGATTTCAAAATGGTTGATTACATATACATAGATAACTGGTACCATGGCCTTAGGCTAGTCCCATAAATCCTAGAAACCTCAGCTTCCTCTTCTATAAAATGGGAATAATGATGTTCACTCTATAGAGATTTTTTTTTTTTTGGTGGTACCGGGGATTGAACCCAGGGGCGTTCTACCTCCGCGCTACACCCCAGGTCCTATTTTTTTTAACATGCTTTTATTGGTGCATTGGAGTCTTACATTGCAATGAATATCTATTTGATGTTAATATATATGCACACAGCTCTTAGTGCCCCCCCGCCTCCCCCCACCCGTATGAAGTACCAAGAATGATGTTGGTATATTTTCACATGTACATATTGTTTATGATAGTAATTCCATTAATTCCCTTCTTTCTTGCCCTCCCACTTCCCTTGTACCA
>PVJS01001418.1:81879-98450 GCA_004027185.1 Glis glis | reverse complement strand
GGAGTGGGATGTGGGGGAGTGGTGGAGTGGGATGTGGGGGAGTGGTGGAGAGGGATGTGGGGGAAGCTCACTATGTGCTGTGTGCATGTATGTCCCTTTCACTCTGAGCTTCATTATGACATGTGATGACATTGCACTGATAAAAGTATATTAAAAAAGAATATAGCTTTACCAAATACTGATTTAGAGAAGGACATTGAATAGTTTTAACAAAAATGCTGGATAAGTTTTACAAAGCATTATATATACACCCACACACATAATGTATGTATAAATAATCTGGGTTGTTATGGGGCTATAGCTACACATTATATAAACAAAGCCAGATTCTTTCTGGAATGCAAGGGAGAACTGGATGATATATGGGTAGTTTTAATGATTGCCTAGAGTTGGTGCCCTAATTTGTAAAACCCCCCCTTACCCATGACCCCACCCTTTTCATCAAAGTTCAATGAATGTATGACAATTCTGAATAAAAATTTCCTCAGGAAGCCATAGCTCTTCACTTCCTGGTTGTCTACAAGTGCAGTTTTGAGTTTATATCTGAGTATAAATGATTCACAAGTAATTTCCTTAAAATAGTGACATCTCAGGACATAACCAATCACAGTTTAGCAACTATTGATTTGGAATTTAAGTCCATGAGAAACAGTGTCTTGGTGTGCTTGGTATTATGCACAGTAAATTACTAGCACTGAATAAATATCATTAGCTGTAATAACCCAACAATTCCTACAAAACTATTTCAAAGCTTACATATTTTGCCATAATTGGTTTATAGAATGTATGTATGATGCTAATTCACTCTTTTAATAACTTTTTTCAAGCCATTATAGAATAACCATAACCACTAGACATTAATTTTTAACAAGGTATCTATAGTCACCTATTTATCATTTATAACATGGATGGCAAAAGCATTATCAAACATTTATTAAGCATTTATAAATAATTTTATCCTACTTCTAGCATGTGTTATAAATATATTATTAATTCTTTCTAAATTATTGATAAGAAATCCATGAAACTGAATATGAGAATAACATTTATTATATAAATGACATTTTTGTCACCCTTGAAATCTCTACACTTGGCTAACTATATGTATATCAGTAGAAGCCATAGGTAGAGATGAAGGAAATAATATTTTTTATGGAAAATATATTTATGTAATCATTTGACCAGTTTGGTGGATTTTCATTTCTCCAAAATGAAAATTCTATTAGTTACTAGCCAGGTACTTTGGGAAGTGACCAGAATCTTTCTGATTGCTAAATAGTACTGAAGAGAGCAACAGAACACAGTTTAATGCTATATAGTTTATCTATTTTGCTTATTTGCAAATACGCCATATTCTCTCAAACGAGAAAGTATTCACTAAATAGGACAATGAGGCTCATTCAGTCTGCCAAGCCATATGAGCATTGCTTGTAAATAAAAGAGTCAGTACAGGACATGACCTGAAACACCTAAGGCATTTGAAGGAACTGACTGAGCACTTCTGCTTGTCTGTGGGGTAAGCACCATAATGCCCCATGAAAAAAATCCCACACCTACTGAGATTTAAGTTCAGATGCTATATTAAAAGATGAGATTGGAGACACAAGGTCCCCACGTTCCCAAATACAACTTTAGTCATTGGACTTGAAGTTCAAAAACTGATTTCTAAGACGACTTTGATGATTTGTGTGTGTGTGTGTGTGTGTGTGTGTGTGTGTGTGTGGTGCTGGGGATTGAACCCAGGGGCATTCTACCTCTGAGCTACACCCCCAGCCCTATTTTACTTATTTTTTCCTTTGCAACATGGTCTCACTAAGTTGTGGAGTCCCTCACTAAGTTGCTGAGGCTGACTGCAAACCTGTGATCCTTCTGCCTCAGCCTCCAAGTACTGAGATTACAAGCGTGTGCCACCACACCTGGCTGACTTTTACAATCTTGGATCACTTGAAGCAGCTTTGCTTTTCCAAGCTTGACTCCTATCTCACACTCCAGAAAACCACCAGAGACTCAGAGTTAAGAAAACTCTCTGTACAACCCAGAAACATAAGACAACACCCTAAAGATTTTAGAACCCTAATCCTGCTGCTATGATGTTTCTGCCTTGGAACCAGTTGACCATGGACGGAACCTCTGAAATCAGGAGCCAAGATAAACCCTTTTTCCTCTAAGTTGTTCTTGCTGGGTGTTTGGGCCACAATGATGCAAAGTTGCCTAACACACTGAGCATTTGGTAGTATATGTTATGAGAAGTTAGAACTCAGCAAATGTTGGTGTTATTTAAGTATATGGTTACTGTGTTTGTGATATAATGCCTCACTTGCTGGGTCTATGATTAATGATGACTGTGCATTGTAAGATCCTGGAGTGTAGCATGGTCAGAGCAGCAATGTTTTAACAGTGTCGTGCAAAGAACCAAATAGATATTTTGATTTTTGTGGGTCTATAAAAGAACATACCTGGTTATTCAGAAGTTAAAATTGGCTATAATCATTACATTAAAAAATAAAATAATAAGCCGGATGTGGTGGCACATGCCTGTGATCCCAGTACTTGGGAGACTGAAACAGGAGGATTGCAGGTTCAAGGCTTAGCCTCAGCAACTTAGCGAGATCCTGTTTCAAAATAAAAAATAAAAGGGCTGGGGGTTTTGCTTGGAGGCAAAATACCCCTGGGTTGAGTACTCAGTAAAATAATAATAATGATGATGACGATGATAATGATAATGATATTCTTATTTAAATAGATTTGAAGTCTCACTTTCCTGAAATCTGTTCCGCATTTTGGAGAATAAAGACATGGTGCTGGAGACATAGGGATATAAGGCGGATTTCAAAGTTCAGTTTCGCAGTAAGTATAGATGCGCCTCCACACCTGAGCACAGCAGGAAGTCATTGATTTAGAAACTTTTGGAAAACTGTTTGGAAATTCGTACATCAGTACCCCCCCCAAACAACTTACAAATCTCCTTAGATTTATTGCACTCTCAATTTCCAATTTCCCACATGAAGGGATTATATTAAGTTTATTTTCAATATTCTAACTGCACTTATTTTCAGTCACAACAAATATACTTTTATTATTCCTCCTTGTAAACTCTGGAAAATTTGAGATGGTTCAAAGATAATTTTAGTACTGTAAAACTCTGCAATGAACTGAGAAAATTAAGCCTATTCAAAGCTATATAAGAGTGTTCCTTTATTTCAGAGCAAGAAAAAAATATAGAAAATTGCTTTCATCTTAATCAACTTTACATTGTGTTATTGTCTTCCTGAACTTTGCTATGTATGTTTAGTATGTAGTAATTAGTGTTTACAATATTTTCAATGCTTCTAAGAGCAAGTGTTCTATCTTGATAGAAATGTGTTAAATTTTAGTTCCACAAAATTAGTGCATTTTTTCATTAGGTTGTACCGTAAAGGTTAACCTTTGTATTTTATTGGAATAACATAGACTTGAAATGGGTCTGAGCAGGTGCAGATGTAAAGGAAGCACAATTCATAAATGCATGATAGGAAACCAAACATATTAATTAATTTGGGGATGAATACAGGCAGATTGTGCTTATGGTAGACTTAAATCTTTTAACAGCTAGCAAATAGATGGCCAAGGCCACCCAATCAATGTCGATAAATAATGAAAGTCTTTAGAAAAAAGCCAAAATGTGACAAGTGAGAGGGTGGTCATGTCATTCAATTTGGGGGAATTTAAATATTCAAAGGTCAATTGTTTGGACATTAAATTTAAATGACCAGAGTAATGAAATATGGAGATGAAAGAAAATCTATGTATTCCTTTATGTTGCATGTCCTAATTTCCCAAGAGCTAAATTGTTCTCTAGGGATAAATCACACATTCTGGTTTATGCATTGTCTTTGCCACACCTTACAAGCCCAGTAAGAACATCACAGAAAAATAAGAGCTGGAGTGACCATCTCCGATCTCCTGCCTCCCTGATGGTAGCTGGGGTCCCTGTGGTTAGAAACAGTGGCACAGTGTGCTCTGTGTGTCAAAGACTTGCCTCTTCCAAGTTGTCTCAGCCTCCCCAGTATGACTGGTAATGCGTGATGCACAAGTTTATGAACAATCCTATTGGTTATAAAAATATAAAATATGTTTTTATAAAGCCTATATCAAAAGGAAGCAGATAAAAAAGGATTAAAACAGGTCATAATGAATATTAGCCATAGACTGACTTCAGAGCCTATCTGAGTTTTGCTCTTCAGCCACCAGGGGGCACTGTGAGCATAGAGGAAGCCATGTGCCCCTGAAGGCCAAACAGAAAATTTCCTACAGGATTTGTGATGCCTCTTTTCTTTCCACTTTACCACTCGCCCCACCTGTAAAGAAAAGGAAATATGGAAGAAGAGAAAAAACCTAGAAGAGTTGAAAAAAAAAGATTAGAGACTGTATGAAGCTTAGAAGATTGATGTTTTGAAGAGAGATTATGGAAAAGCTGTATTTTCCTAGATTTAACAGTATCTTACACCTCCTTTTATCACATTACAAAACTTCAGTAGCCTGTCACTGTTTGTCCATTTGTATTCCAAAAAAAATATTCTAGCCTGTCCCAAATAAATAACATCTAGCTTTTCCTCATTCTCTCTCTCTCTCTACTTCTTCCTTCCAGTGGGTGCTTTTCTTTGCTACAGGAGACAGAATACTTCTCCAGACGCCATAGAACAGCCCGATTCTGTGGTAAGGAGGTGTGTGAGGGGTGAGGAAAGGGTGGCAGATCTGGGGTCACTTCTAAATAAGAAGCTGGAACATTTGTTCTTGCTCCTGTTTGTGCAACTGGGGCAACAGTGCATTTCCACCACAGTGCTGTTCTCCAGACAGTGTCTCTAGAAAGCATCAGAGTAAGACTGCACAGGCAGCCAAATAAATCTCAGAGTTTAGATTTGGCAAATGCAAGGAAAAAAAAATTGTAGTCAGATAATGTTTACCTAGTAGGACCTGAATTTTATTTTCTTTTATTTTGGCACAAGAAGAGTGATGAGAAGCAGGAAATAATTTTATTGATTTTTTTTTGTCCAAATTGCAGATACTGCACTTTCTGTGTCAAAGAAGGTGATAAAGACAGCCTGGAACATGGAAGTCTGCCAAGAAATATATGAAATGGGATGCTACAGTGTTCTCTACATGGGAAGCCAGGAGACTACCTCGGTTCCTAAGAAACTAGGCTATTTCTAGAAAATACTCCATAATGATCTACCTGAATTGTTCCAAATCATACTAAAGGCATAACAGTATGCAGTGCATTCTTCCAAACATAATTAGTTCTGAAAAGTCTATTATAGAAAATATTTTAGATAAAGACATTAGATAATTCACACAGCAATGCCCTTGATAATACTTTTAAGATTCAAGTCAAAATGCTCATTTACTCCTTAAAAAAATTCAAGACACGGATGGAAGCTTATTTTTTGTGACTTTATGTTTTAAACAATAACATCTCATGGATTTCACTTTTCATGTTGTTCTAAAAATCTTTTTACATTGAACATTTTAAATAAAAAATAATTAGTTGAAGAACCACATGGCCCTTATAATATTTTGTTGAAAACTTGTTTTCTTTTAAAATAAAAGCAAACATAAGTGGAAATTTCACAGAGGTTGTTATACAGAGTAAATCATTTAAGAACAGATATGCTTGTCCTTTGAGTGAGGGAGACATGAATATGAGGATGCATGAGGCGCCTAGGAACCTGGCTCAGAAGCCTGAAGGTTTCTCATTTAGGAGCAGGCACATGAATAACCATAAGCATGTAGCTAGGCTGCCACCTAGTGGTGTGAAGAATCGGCCATCCAATAAAGATGGGCGACTTGCACATCAGTGGCAATTTCACAAAGAAATGTTTCTTTTGTAAAACTAAAAAAAAAAAAAAAAAAGAATTAAAAAGGAATTATACACCAGATGGCTGAAGAGGACTAATAAGAGCAGAGAGCTCTCTTCTCTTATATATTCCCTCTTCAAAGCTTCATGATTCTCATTGATAAAACCTTAGGTATCTGCGGAGAAGCTATGCAATCTCAGCACCCGGGGGGCAGGTATGGATGAACACAAGCTTTAAGTGTCTTTGAATAAAAAATGTTGCTTCTTACTGCTTTAAAGCAATCTCTCTTTTATAAAGTCTGCTTAAGATTTAAATCTCTGTTTTCCTTTTCTAGTTGGAAACAAAACTCCTAAACACTCCACACTGGAGCAAACCCTGAGAGAATGTTTCAAGTGTGTCTTTCTTGCCCTCAACTGCCAGCCTTCTAGGAATGAAATCATCCAACTTGTGATCAATCCAGGATGCAAACTGTTGAAAGGAATGCCTTCTAATATTGACATCTCTATTACAGGCAGCAAGGATGCCAGATTGTGTCTGCAGATTAAGGTCATTTTAAAGGCCTGGGGAAGAGGAAAATGACTTGCAAGGCATCAAATTCTTCTTTGAGAGAGGGTTAAAGGAACTATTGCTATTTGCTCATTGTGGATTTGTTTTTCAGGGCATTATTATTACAGCAGGCACCAAACCATAGGGGGGAGAAAAGCTGCAAACAAAATTTCAAGGGAAATAACCGTGATAAAAAATAAATCGCAAGCCCAGAGTTCATAGTGCCCGGCATGAACTTAAGAACAAGTTCATACATTTCACTTCCTGAATATGTTTTGAGAAGAAACAAAGACCATTCTTCATTCTATATGAAATAAAATTATACAATTCAGCAGTATTTGTTAGATTGAGACACTAGGTTTAATTTTCAAGTTCAGGGAAAGGCTTTATGAATGCATTAATAGTTCAGGGCAAAGAAATCCTTTAATTAATATTTTTTTCAAAAATTTCCCCCAACATAGCACAGTATATATTTGGAGTATAATATTCGAATAAGGCATTCATTTCATTCCATGTATGACCTCTTTACTCTCCTATGAAGATTCTCTGCTGAAAAGTCCATCTACAGTCATTGAATGTAATCCCTAATTTTATTAATGAAGTATCAAGACCACAGAAGTAAAGATAGGAGCAGCCAGGCAGACATGCTCTAGAGTCCAATTCTCTCACTCTTTGGCAACTCAGTTTTCACTGCACCCTATAGCATCCATGCAAAAGTCGAATATGTTTTACAGGTTTCTACGGGATGGTTGATAATCTCAGCAGTCTGAAATTACACTTCACTGCATTTAGTAAGTAGAGGAAGGTATGTTCAAGTGCTTGGAAGCATTGGTCATCACTGTTACACTACACTATTTTAATAAAATAAAAGCGATGTTTATGCACTTTGAAGTCATGACATCTACAAAGTTAAAGGTTTTCACAGCAATGAGCAATTAGTTAAATATCACACATGGAGGCAAAACAGCAATTTGTAGACTTCTGTTGCTCGGTGCCTTAATTACTTATATTGCAACTTGCTTCAGGCCACTAAAGACAGGGCTATCTAAAAATCCCCAGGCAATTAAGGACAAAGCGTGCTCAAACATGAACAGCTCTTGAAGAAATAAATTGAAAGACCAGGTTTTATCTATAATGTTATTAGGTAGATAAATCACTGGGAAGAATAAACCAGTGGGGGGAAAAATAAAGCACAAACTGAGATTAGTCCTTTAAAAATCTCCTTGGAGATTATGCAATTTTCCCCAAGAAATCAATATCAGTTCAATTTGAAGATAAATTACAAGAGAAATCAAAAGCAGACATTTCACGAGCAAGTAATGATAGTAATGTTTCCTTCGTTACATAGTAAGATCTGATGGCAAAACAATGACGGGGAGGGGGAGCGATGTCTATTTATTAGCTATTTTCTCACTAGATGAGTCTTGGTTTTAGGGGAAATTGTTGTCAGAATGCCTTGTTGATACTGGATCAAGTTATTGTTTTACCTTTAAATCTCTAAATTTCTCATTGTTAAAATGAGAATTCGTATGTCAATACATTCTATTCAGTTGAAATATTTAGGCCATATACTACTCTTATTGAACATTCATATACATTTTTTAAAGTGTCCGTGGATGTCTGGAGAAGAATATGAAAATTTTTAAAAATATTCCATTTCTTCTTCACTGTAAAAACATGTGTTTTTAAAAATAAACCATCAACCCAATAATCCATGACACTACTGATCAAGCAAGGAAATGTACTCTGCATGTGAGTACAAAAAATAACACTTCTGCATAACACACTTACTGCTTGTGACACAAACTGACTTGGAAATGAGTCAAAGTAACATTTAGGGAGTGCAGACTTTAATGTGCTGCGATTATGATAAAACCACATGTTATCATATAATACTAGAATTAATTGGTCTCTGCGATGATTTCTTTTACAGACATTTTATGACATATTATGTTATTGTTACAGCCTGTTCAATGTCTCCTGAATAAGGTCTTATGAATGAAGTATCCTAAACTGCTACAAGAAAATGACTACCAAGTAAACTTTGACATGAGCAGTGAAACACAGTTCTATAACATTTATTTCATTGGTTATCAAGAACAAACCAAAGTTTTAGAGATGAGAAATCATATTAAGAAAAAATTAAAGTTACTATGGAGATGTCACGATGAACTCACTTTCTTATTTTCTTTTAATATATATGAATCAAGAACAATCATGGAAACAGGTACAATTAGTGCTGAAAGTGGCCATAGCGTCTGCTTTGTAATTCTTTATAAATGAGAAAATAGAGGCTTGGGGAACATTTATAAAAACATACCAGCAGAAATTCAGAGATGTCTGGCTTTGCCCCTTGGCTTCTGAGTCTGAGACAAATATCTTCCTCAGGGTTGATTATGAACTTGTAAAAGAGAGTGAAAATGTAACCTTTCTAAAACAATTTCTCGATTGTCTAGTGTTGGGGATAAGTCAGATGAATATTACTAGAAAGTGTTAGATTAGATAGAAGACTCATCTAATTTATACCCTATGAACACTTTTTGAAAACACGGACTAATTAATTAGAGCCTTCTGAGTGGAGAAAAGAACACAGACGCGCAGAGCTAGACTGAGGAAAAATGGATCAAATATACAGAGAAGAATCTTGTAAAAGTGATCCTGTTCTTTGAAAAGGATGCATAGATCCTAAAACAATTGCACAGAAGAGAAAGGGGTCAGGCCATACCACAGTGTTGAGTATGGAGGGTGGCCAGTTCCTCTGTATGTGGGTGACCTGTGGCTGAGAATCAATACGTTGGGTAGGGGAGAACGAATACTCTATATGCATTTGGAATTGAATATTGATTAGTGCAAATGTTCTATCATTAGTTTGATCATGCTATTTAAGCAATTACATACAAATATTTATGATTTGTGTTTTTAATCTCTATATTTAACTGTATTATTGCTTTACACATATTATATAATATATACATAATATATAATACATTTGAGGAATATAGTCTTATTATATAATAAGACTTATGAAAGTGAAACAAAAGCCAGATTTATACAGAGCATTTGTGTAAATGAGCAGGAAGTTAACAGCAAAGAATAGGTACTGGCATTTCTGTGTGGTTAACTATTTTTTAAATTCTCCACAGTAGACAAAAAGCCATCACCAACAATACATCGTGTGTGTGTGTGTGTATGTGTGTGTGTGTGTGTGTGTGTGTGTGTAAAAAATCAAGTATTGTACTTTGCATAATGAAAAAAATAAAATTAAAGCTCTGAAAGTCATATAAAAAATGCAGGCAGAATCAGCAAGTGAGGAATGACTTGTTGGGAGAGAGGAATACAGTTGTCATTTCTACCAGAGTGATTCACCTTTAAACAAGGACAGAAAAAGAAGATGTGCTGGGAAGGAAGAGTAGATGGGCTTTAAGTCTTTGGATGATGTGGAAGCCTGGTATTCACTGCAAGTTCTGGAAGCTCAGAACCTGAGAGAGATGAGGGATGATTTGACAAGAACTACATCTGCCTTCCACACACTACCCATATGTTATATCAGAGGTTCAAAAATTCTAGAACCAGTTGAATTCAACAATACTTTTCTTTCTGTATGGTCACCAAAGTTTTAGGCCAGACTTTGTGAGCTAATAAACTCCCCATATGAGAAATCCCTAAGTAATTGCATTCTAGTTGGGACTGTATTCAGTCCTAGGATGCGAAAATACATTCTGAATTCTCCTGAGAAGACCACCGAACTGAGCACCTTCCAAATTTCTGCAAAAGATGTTAGCGATTCCCCAGGAGAAGATGTACTGTCATCGGGCATGTGTGGTAAAGGTCTCCACACACCATTCACTTGCTCCGTAATCTGGACATCACTGTATACATTGTTTCATGAATTTCATCCAATCAATTATTGAATCTTGCTAATTGTACTATCTTGATATCTCTGGATTCTATCTACTTGGAACAATACCAACTACCAATGCCCTCATGTAATATGTATCATGCCCTGCATTGTCTTTTATACCAGCCTCTTAACCAATTGTCTTGAATTGCCTCTAATCTAATCTCTACAGTCAGGATTTTATTTAAAACACAAATCTTCTCATTACCATTTGACCTTCTAAGATCACTTTCCTTTGTCCCTTAGGAAAAAAAATCCAAACTCCTGCCCTGCTAGACCTTGTCTGATCTGGCTCCTGCTTATCTGCCCAGCAACATCTAAACCAATTTTCTGCTCCCATTTCAACACTTCAAGCACAGTGGTCTTATTTTCATTTCCCGCAACATCCCAAATACTTCACCACCTCATGGATTTAGTTCTTACTGCTCCATCTCATTTCCTCTCCTCAAATGTTGAGTGCTTTTAAATCACTTCCCTAGTAAAGTTGAATATCACTTGCCCTAGAGAAGTCTTTCCTGGTCCAAACAACTAGGCCAGTTACTCCAGTCATGCAGAAAATGTCACATTCTATACTCTTCATCGCCTTATAATGTCTGTAATTGTTCAAATCTGTATTTTCTCCTTCCTTAAAGACTCCTTTGGAGAAAATCTCCAGTGTGTGTTGTTATCTCCTATGTCACTCACATGCACATAGTTCCTGGTCCAGAAAAGGTGTTAATAAACTATTTTCAAGTGGACAAAAATTATTAATACTCTTACATATATTATTGCTAAAATAAAACATTTTTAGCCAGGCATGGTGGCGCATGCCTGTAATCCCAGTACTTGAGAAGCTGAGACAGGAGGATGGCAAGTTCAAGGCTAGCCTCAGCAACTTAGCGAGATCCTGTTTAAAACAAAACATAAAAAGGGCTGGGGTGTGTAGCTCAGAAGTAGAATGCCCCTGGGTTCAGCACCACACACACACAAAAATTTTAAAATGATATTTTTCCTTGTTGACTTCTTCATCAAAGGGAACCAATCACTGCAGTAAAATATGAGGCACTGAAGTTAAAAGTTTACAGACTTTGGTAGGATAACTTGCATAACTAATTCTTTGGTAAACTAAAAATGTATGGCAGCATTGACAATAATATAATAATTGACAATACTGACAACACATGACAACATCAATACTGTAAGACGACATTACTAAACATGGCAGAGGATCAACATGGACAGTTTCAGTATTGCCAGATGATCTCTGATATCCATACCAATATTAATTTGCAACAGTAATTAATGTTAACTGGATTAATGTATAATAACACAATGGATAGCAGCTCCTAATGGAACTATGAATCAGGGTTATTTGAGCCTCATTGAACTATGAATAAAGGTTATTTGAGCCTCTGGATCACTAAGTTATTGAGCAAACCCAGACAGCGCACCAACCAACATCTATATTCCAATCATAATTTGAGGCTTCACAAGAGTGTCAGAAATTCTGGTCAAATATTGAGAATATATTGACACTGGAGGGAAAAAAGAGAAAAAGTGAATGATATAAAAGAAACCCTCTTATCCTATTACTCTAATTCCTTGCCCGCCCTGCTTTATATTTCTTCATACTAATTAATGTTTATTTATGTTGTCTATCACCCCAAGGAAGACGGTTTAATGAGAACTTACTCAATTCTGTTCCTTGAACAGTGCTTTACACACAAAAAACCCTGAAAACTCACATGGCAATGAGTGAAGACATGAGTAAATTTTTAAACTGTATGTTTAACAAAGAATCAGTAAGGCATGTTGTGGGCTCTCCATTCCTCAGCTCTTAGGAAAATGGGCTGAGATATTTGGAGGAATATTTTTTTTTCGGTACCGGGGATTGAACCCAGGGGCATTCTACCTCTGAGCAACACCCCCGGCCCTATTTTTTATACTTTTTATTTTGAAACCGGGTCTCACGAAGTTGCGGAGGACCTCACTAAGTAGCTGAGGCTGGCCGCGAACCCAGATCCTCCGGTCTCTGCCTCCCAAGTACTGGGATTACAAGGGTGCGCCACCACGCCCGGCTTGGAGGAATATTTTTAAACTAGTTTATAGCAAGGAAAGACTGAAAGCCGGGCATGGTGACACACTCCTGTAATCCCAATACTTGGGAGGCTAAGACAGGAGGATCACAGGTTCAAGGCCAACCTTGGCAACTTAGTGAGACTCTCAGCAACTTGGTGAGACCCTGTTTCAAACAAAAAATTAAAAAGGGCTGGGGGTGTAGCTTGAGGTAGAATGCTCCTGGGTTCATTTCCCAGTATTCCCCACCCCGACACACACACACACACACACACACACACACACACACACACGAAAAAAAAAGATAAAGAAAGGACTGAGGAGGTGACTATCATCATAGAGTATTTATTTATTTATTATTTATTGGTACTGGGGATTGAACCCAGAGGCATTCTTCCTCTGAGCTACACCTCCAGCCCTTTTTTAAAATATTTTATTTTGAAACAGGGTATCTCTAGGTTGATGAGTCTCACTACTTGCTGAGGCTGTCCTCGAACCTGTGATCGTCCTGTTTCAGCCTCCCAAGTACTAGGATTACAGGCGTGCGCCACCCCGCCTGGCTCATCATGGAGTTTATGATACTCATCCCATGTGACCATGGATCAGGCCTGGGTACTCCAGAGTGAGAGTTTCCTGGAATGCAGGACAGATCCACATCAGCCAGGTGAGAGGTTACATAATTTCTGGTAGAATGAAAGAACTAGACGGACCATTTCATTGGCACTAAGGAATCTCACTCCATTGTGAACACTGAGCCTTACAGTTGAACAATATAGAAGATTCACAGTTTTTCTATGGTGAGAAATGAAACGTGTTTGTTTTTTTTTTCTCCATTAGGGCCAGAACTAGGGAAAAGTCAGTGAAAAACTTGCCTTGGACCTAAGAATGCCCTTTTAAATTTTGCATCTCACCCGCCTCGCCCTCTTCTCTGTCCTCATCAAAATGCTTGAAGTTGGTGGAAGTAGATTATAAAGCATGACTTTGTTGAGGCCCACCTTGCCTCTCTCAAAGGAATCTAGAACGGTGCTCAAGGTCAGGGGTGGTATGGAGCTCCTTTTCAGAGGTCAACCATGCACAATACAAATTCAATCAACCACTCTTCGCCTCAGTATATAATCTGAGGCTGTAAGACTGGTGGGAGGCTTACTCAGAATGGTTTGATGTGCTTGGAATTACACGTAGATTAGATGAAAGATTACAACAGGTAGCTCCACTTTTACCCACTTATTTGTGAAGGAAGCGAACATCCAACATATTTTCTGTGATAGGTGATACCATGTAGATTAATTCTGTGTTATTAAATAATAGCCCCAGGCTAGCAAATGAACTCTGTACTTTGTCCTCTTATTATTATAGTTTGTCTTCCTTAAATACACTTTAATGTGAATATTTGCATTTATGTTCTTATTTGCAGCACCCATTCTGTTTTTTTTTTTAAGGACATAGTTTCACCTTTTGCATACTTCTTTTAAAGCATCATAATCTATACATTGTTCTTTTCCTCCCATGGAAATTTCAGTCATACTGTGACAGAGCACTTGGACGTGGAAGAAACAAGAGGACACATATAAATTCCTCTTAGGTGTTCTTGGATTGAACCCAAGAACATGGCACCATGGCAGACAGATGCAAGCCTATAAAGCATACTCCCAGAAGATAATTGCTGTCAATAATTCATGAAAAACTATTCCTCTCTCTTTCAGGAAACTTACTCGCCAACCATTTTCATCAAGCTTTATAATTGGATGTGGAGAAAGGGCACACATGATTTTATGAGCAATAACAACTAACATTTGTACAGCATTTTTACAGTTTGCAAAGCGTTTTTCATAAATATAACTCACTTCTCACCACCACGCTCATACTTAGGTGTTATTAAGATCATCTTCATTTTGCTAATGAGGGATCTGAGTTGGCAAGATTATAAATTCGGTACCTGGCTATGTGAGGAAACCCAAATAAAATGTCTCCAGAGCGTAGAGCTCCATTGTTTACATAATGAGCAGTCTGAAGTTGGGCAGAGACTCATGTTGGCTCATTCGCCAGTTCAATGATGTCAGCACCAAGGTCTCAGGAGTTTTCTGTTCTCCATGGCTATGAAATTGCTGCATTCCAGCAAGGAGAAGGTGGAAGGAGAAGAATGGGCAGTGATGCCGCATCAGGGACACAAAAGCCTGCCCAGGATGACATGGGGGATCTTTGTCCCTGTCTTATTTAACAGACGGAGTCATGCAGTCACCCCTCTGGAAGGGGTGGGAATGTACAACAGAGACTAGATGAACCCACCACCACCTCTCCTGCACTAGCATGAGGACAGTATAAGTTCTCTTACTCTAGAACCCATTTCCCCCACTCTAAAGCAGACAGCACATCAGTGGGAAGGTAGTGTGTATGTAGTTTCTGTTTGTACACATGCTGATGTGTTTGCAAATACCCGTGAGGTTTCTGATACCTAGAGGAGATACTTCCCATGACAGTGAAAAATATGGAAATCCCTGATTGAAAAAATAAATCATTGTTTAAAAGTGACCTCCTTTAACTCTTTTTTTTTTTTTGCAGTACTGGGGATTGAACCCAGGGGCATTCTACCTCCGAGCTACACCCCCGGCCCTATTTTTTATCCTTTATTTTGAAACAGGGTCTCGATAAGTTGCAGAGGGCCTCACTAAGTAGCTGAGGCTGGCCGCAAACCCGGATCCTCCTGTCTCAGCCTCCCACGTACTGGGATTACAAGTGTGCGCCACCACACCCAGCTTACATTTTCTCTTAAACATTCATGTCTTTGAAGAATCATCTAAATTCAATTCTTCCAATACCATAACCATATAGTTATCACTCAAGTAATGCATGTCTATTATTGATCTTTTAGCTATATTTGAGTTCTACAATCCTAACTAGTTGCAGAAACTTTACAAGTGAATTGCTCACTATTTCCTAGTCAACGTATCTGAAACTCCCCTCGTGCTATCTGTAAAACTTTATTTCCAAAATTTCTCAAAATCTGCCCATGGCACCATTATTCTAACAGTCCTGGATTCAAAGATGAACCCACATTTGTTTAATATGCAAGTTATGTTGTCTCTTGCTAATACATTTGTTGGTCATGTGCTAGGCTTTGTGCTAGGTGCTGTCACTACAACAGGAGGCCGATTTAGCATCTCAGATTCATCGCATGCTCCCTGTTTAGGTCCCTATTTCATTAGACCTATGTTATTGCAAAAGATTTGACTTTCTTTTTTCCACTCCACCTACTAATAATGCAATCAACTTTCTAAAAGATTGCATCTATTTTGCTTTCCTCAATTTCAATAAATTACAGGGCTTCCACAGTACCACCTGCTTTGATTTGAAACTGTTAGACCTTACTATACAATAAAGAATTAGTCTTACCTAGAAAGAAGTGTGGCTTTGGCCCTCAGCTACTGGGATGTGATCTAGTTAGGCTCCTGGGATGTCCTGCCTGATATGAATGTTTTTATTTGCTTGGATACTTTGGCCACAGGACAGTCAACCATGTGACTCTAATCTCTACAGGAACTAGAGGCTAAAGGGAGACAAAAGGACTAGAAAGCAAAAGGTCAGCCAGGTGAGCAGTAGGTGACAGAGCCCTAGTGAAATCTGTGGGCACCAATGGCTTGGGTAAGCTTTCCTGGTGGGCTGTGCTCTATGCGTATTGTTAGAGCTCATGTGGAGAGGAGGTAATGCCATCCATGACTCCATGGGGCAGGATGACTGGAAGCTCGAGTGTTGGACCCTCCTGTACTCTGCCCTATGCTTCCCTTCCTTAGGCTCATTCTAATTATTGCATCCTTTTCCTGTAATAAATATGGCCATGCCTTTAATGGCTTTCAGTGAGTTCTATGAGCCTTTTTAGGGAACTTTCTGACCTGAGGGCAATAGTAGCAATCCCTGAATTTGGAGACAGCTGGCATGAAGTGAGAGTGGTCCTAAGACCCCTGACCTTGAAGATGGTGCCTGATGGAATGGCATTCTGGTGGGGACTATTCCCTCTAGTGGTGCAGATTTTCTTAGCTCATTGTACATCCTCTCTGCAAACTTGGAGCAGCCTAGGTTTTTCTGTTGCATGTGTTAGTTTTCCCTCCTTCCCTCCCTCCCCTCCTCTCTTTTCCTTCCTCCCTTCCCTCTTTTCCTTCCTCCCTCCCCTCTTTTCCTTCCTTCCTTCCTTCCTTCCTTCCTTCCTTCCTTCCTCCCACCCTCCCTCCCTCCCTCCCTCCCTC